>JAUZNJ010063683.1:0-27198 GCA_034780135.1 Jordanella pulchra
TGAGAATCTTTGGGATGTGCTGGAGAAGGCTTTGAGCAGTGGTCAGACTCTCCCATCATCAATACAAGATCTTGGTGTAAAATTAATGCAACACTGGATGGAAATAAATCTTGTGACACTACAAAAGCTTATTGAAACAAAGCCACAGCGAATGCAGGCTGTAATCAAAGCTAAAGGCGTTCCAACAAAATATTAGAGACTGTGGCCTTTTTTTGGTGACCTTTTTTTTGGGCCAGGCAGTGTATATTTTAATGTATGTTTATTGTTTGCAGCAATGTGGAGCAGCACTTAGTTTCCGCTGTGATAGTTTTTGAAGTGCTTTATAAATAAAGTTTATATGATGTGTGAATTAGTGTTTTTAACAGGAACCAAAATTCCTATCCTGAAAATCTTTGGATGGTAAATGATTTTTAAATTCACAAAACATAATAGATATACAATTAATTTAACATTGTTCATTTTATAAGGTAATGTATTATGAGATCAGTCTTTGTTATTTTACGATGTGTTCCTGGTTGATAATGGCGATTATAACATTTCCCTTCTTTAGAAGCAGTGAAGTTGGATTTCCTGTCGAAGAGCTTTTCTGATTCTGCTTTTGTTGCCAATAGATGAGGAGCCCAATATCAAAGACCGCTGTTGTCCACAGCTACCACAGAGTGACACTTGTGTTGTCAAAGCAGGGCTAAAACCACAAGCCACATTCAAGTTAGAGGCCACCAGACATATTCACCACTAACAATAGAACACAGCA
Organism: Jordanella pulchra; assembly: GCA_034780135.1. Classification (NCBI taxonomy): domain Eukaryota; kingdom Metazoa; phylum Chordata; class Actinopteri; order Cyprinodontiformes; family Cyprinodontidae; genus Jordanella; species Jordanella pulchra. The sequence continues at coordinate 755 of JAUZNJ010063683.1, forward strand.
TTTTCTTGTGATTTCTGATTTTTTTTTATCATTATTTCCTAGATTTTTAATTCAGACATTTCCAAATGGCTCCTCCATTTTCCAGTCCAAATTAATTATACCCTGCTGAGATTACTACCTCCCTAAAATGTTCTTACATCAGTTTTGAGTGCAAAGAAAGGAATTTACAATTACATTCTTTATTATAAGATTTTCCAACCACAATGGCAAAACCACAAGCCATTGTGCATGCAGGGTCTAAGTTCTGTATTCATACATCTCTGCACTGCTGTAATACAGTAAACAGTGATTTGTATTTTACTGAACAAAATTGGGTTCTGCTGTTCTGATGTTTGAATCCCACCCTGAGGCCGTAACCATCTTGAACTTCAACAGATTTTTGAACAAACAGCTTGTTTTAACATATAAACAATTTTATGGTTTGGTAAATATCTCAAGTGCCAATTCGGAATGTTCCATTTTGCTAAAACCTGATCAAATATTTACATTCATATTATATACTTATGCCCCCCCCCCATCCCAAAATGGCATTGAGATGTTCTGCTTCAAAATGAGGTTACATTGTTTCCTGTTTGTAACTGAAAAGCAGCCAGTTTCAAAACGGCGTCAATGCAGAGAAGGAGCAGAGGCGGGGTAAAAATAGACAACAGTGTAGCACACCTCACTGAGGGAACGCAGTGATGCCCCGTAGCCTGAGAAGAATTGTGTCAAACAGACACCCAGCTTAGTTAAGGACAACTGGAGAAATGTCTTTCGAAGGTAAGAACATTTGTTTTAAGTGTGTATAGAAGAAAGACACATTAATATCTATTATATGTGAAATTAAACAACATATTTCCTTCAATATGACTCTCGCAAAAACAAAAATCACAAATGGAGCAAATGTAAAGACATGTTGGGACGGAAGGTCACAGGAATGACTACATGTTTCAAAAAATAATACTTTATGACATAGTTATTTACATAAGAATACAAACATTCACTATAAGAAATTTGACTTTCAAAGGAGGAATGCTAAAAGAAATGTCTTTTCATGTGATTAAGGAAATAGCCCAGACACAGGAGTGCTGGTATAAACTGTATTGTTAATTTTTGTAGCTTGTCTTCAAAGTATTGTATCTTGTTGGGTGTTAGGCACCAGATTAAATTAAATACATTAGTTTTAAATATGAACCTTTAAAAAGATCTGAAGGAAGAAGAAGATGTAAAAATCTCCGTCTTCACTTTTACATAGATAATTTTTTTGGAAAATTTTTTATGAGGAAATTAATATGTTACGTTTGCTGTTTTCTAGATGTTCATGTAGCTCTGGTCCTTGTATGTTTGGCCTTGTTAATCTCAGTGTGTCTCAACTTCACCTTCTGCATGAGACAGAAAGACACCTGGTGCAAAGGTGAATTAAAGGTTGCCTTTTCCACAAATGCGCTGTTTTTTTCCACTTCCAGTGTTTTATAAATGGTTTCTTTCTTTGCTTACACAGAACCACATGCTTGCTGCCATCTTCACAGTTCAGAAGAAGAGACGTATGTTTTTGCCAACTTTGTTTCGTAATAAGTTTTATTGGTGCAAAAAGCAATTAGATTTCAGACCTTTTAATTTTCTGTTTGGGGACAATGTACTGTTTCTACTTCACCTAAATTCTAGAATCAAAACAGTCTAAAACTTATTTTTTCTTTTTTGCAGCCTTTTTAATATTGAAGGACAATATTTTAGTGGTGTTGATCATCAAGAGCAGCAGGAAAATCCCCACAATGAAGAAGAGCGACAGGAAAATCCAATCTATGGCAACATCAGCACAGAAAGACGTGGTAGGCAACAAACCTCCGTTCTCATAACTTGTAAAAAGAAAAAGGGGAAATCTTTGACAGTGTTTATTGATGTATGACTCAATCTAGAGCAAAGAATGGTTTAGCATGAGCTGTTTAAAGATGCTATTTGGAACAAAGTTTATTTTTTTAAAAGCTCCAGAGTAGGAGTAGTAGCAAGTATTTCAAAAACAAAAAAGGTTTTACCACGACAAGTCTGCCTCTTCTTATTTGCATGTCTAATGACTAGGATGTAATGTTACAGAGTACGGACACTTTCAAAAAGTATGGTAGGAGGCTAATGACACTGGAGGAGTATGTGAATTATGGATTAAAGGTCTATTTTCATCTTCTTTTTTTTTTTGCTTTTTTAGTTACCACTTCATTCTCTAATAACTTTTCATGATATCTAGTTCAATTTATAAAATACAACAACTGATCAGACCTTAACTGGATTATTATACATTAAACTGAGACTTCTTTGACATGTAAAATCTCTTTATTAGGGGTGTCAACAGAAAAGGGTAAAGTTAGATTTTCTATTCCATGTTTTTCTACAGAAAAAAACACCTTAGTTTGAGCCAAACAGAAAACGCAGCTATATTTCATTTTTTTATACAGTAATTTCTTCAAGAATATTTCAATTTATCCATTTTTTAAAATCTGTTTTTGAAAGCAAACACAGTAATTAGACAGCTTACCTACAACGCTGTTCATGCATGAACTGCTTCAGCTCTTAAATCTTTGCTTTTCTAGCTGTTTTTCTAGCTGTTGTGCATCATATGTAGACAGCAAAGTAACTGACCAATGTGTGTTACGGCAGGTTCTACAGAGGCTTGCTACGAGATGATGTCCATGCCGCGCAGTAGAGATTGTCTAAAGGTAACTGTAGTTTGAAAAGTGTTTTCAAAAAAAGATCACCTTATTTCTCAGGTATTTAAAATATGTTAAACTTTGATGAGGTAATATAGGATAATTTTAGTTTCTGCAAAGAGTCGGTAATAAGAAGCTATAAAGCATTTCTCCAACTGTTTCATTGTAGCTTTAGGTGCATAATGATAATTTCTGAGGTTGTCTGACATTGTTTGGAGTTTTGTTAATTTAAGTAAGCTGTATTAGTGCCTGGTTGACATTGGTTCAACTTAATTCACTGCATTCATGTTGCTTTTTGATGCTGATGATTTTTTATGAAAACATTGACTTTTAGTTGACCTACCAGAGTTTCTTGTGCTTAGAGGAGCCTCACGGTGACAGGAGGCTCTGTACCTCTGTAGTTTCTTCTCCAGTGGCATTCTGCTGCGATATGATAAATATTTTATTCTGTGGTCTCTCTGCTAACAATTTAATAGGACATTGAAATGCTGTTTCAGTTCGCCTAAGTTGTATTTTTGCCTAACTTGAAAAATAAAACATGATTGCTTTTGCCTTGAAGTGGAGTCAAAGAAGAGAATAATGCCTTAGAAATGAAAAACTAAAGTATAATTTAACATAGCATTTTTCAGTGTGAATGGTTACCTTTTATACTCATTAATGTAATGTTGTTGGATAACATTTTGTGCCACATTAATAAACTGTAATTAGTGATTTAAGCTACCTTCAACATTCAATGGCACCTAATAAGGACTTATAAATACAAATTATGTCGCAGAACAATAGTTTTACCTTTTCTCCATAAAATCCAGCTCTGACCCTGAGTACATTTAGCATGTCGCAGTGATACTAATTACCTACAACTACTATACATTTTTTTTTTGGCATTAAACATTTGTTCAAATAAAATATCAACATCCATAACAATTTCTAAAAGATAAAGCAATACATTGAAGTTGTATAAATATATATGAGTAAATATTTATACAGATCAGGATGATTTTTATTCATCACTATTCAAAATTTGAAAGAAAAATAGATAATATACCATTCGGGTGAGTCAGCTGTGTGTTGTGCATCATACAATTATGGTTACTATGAACAGAGAACTTTATAGAAACCTTAACGTGACTGGAAATGTGACATAAATTACAACTGCAACTTATGTTTACAGCATAAGAAAATTAAATTAAGGTAAGACGAGATTCATTTCTTAAATAAATTTACCCACAACAGGCTGTGTATATATCGTGGATTTTGCGTAATACTTTTCTAGTACTTCAACGCCAGATTTTCATATGCTTTGTCCAGAAGGGTCCTTTAAAATGTCTGTTTTTATCATCATTTTAGAGGTATATTAAAACAGTAGAGTTGCTGGTCAGGGCTTTGAAAGATTCAAAGTAAACAGATGTAAAACAAGACTCTTTTACACAAGTTTGTAAATTCTGTGGAGGGAGACTAGCTGCAAGTCACCGTTAACAGATCCTCCCTGCTGTAAAGCATGGTAATGGCAGTGTCTTGCTTTAGGGAAGTTTTTATTGCAGGGACAACGAAACTTGTTTGAACTCATGGACATCATTTCATTACATCATTACATTTTAATGAAGTTGAACATTTTATGCAAAAATGCACATGCATGACATGTTAAGACCATGCTGACGGATTTGGTTTCAGAACGGAAGGCAGCTAGCATCTTCGTACACATTGTGGTCATTGAAACTGCAAACCAGTGAACACAGATGAGAACAAAGTGTTCTAAAAATAAGCAAGATGGGCTTTACAAAAATAGATGCGTGTCTGAGAAAAAAAAAAAAGTGTAGAAAATATCTCACGCTATCATTTTTTTCCTTCTAAAAACAGCCTTTAGAGTCTGACCTGAATTACGCTTCGCTGGATCTGAAGATTGCAAAAAAGCGCAAGAAACACCGTCACCTGCAAGGCCAGGGACAAGGACGCAACAAGCAGCAGGATCTGCTGCCAGACCACCTCGCGCCTCCCTCCTACGGCTTCTTGGAGTTTGATGCGGAAGTGGATGCTCATTTGCCCTCCAGAGACACTGGCGTCATGGTCTCTCACAGCAGCATCTATCTCAACAGTCAACAGATAGCACAGGAGGCAGAAGAGATGGAAAGAGAGATGGGCATTACCATGGAGGAGAATAATACTTACAATACAATACAAGACAGCGTGAGAGGAGGAAGAAGAAATTGGGAAGAAAATCCTGAAAATGGGGAAAGAAAAGAAAATCATAATGGAAGCGATGAAATCTGTATACAGCCTTCAGAGGAAGAAACTATTCAGAGTTGCTCAGATCAAGTCACCGACAGCTTCAGTCATGATAGTGGCTAACTAGATATTTATATATAAGTCAATTACTTGTCTCAAACGTTTTACTTTGTTTTCTAGAAAACATGAAAATTGTCAAACTATTTTATATTTTCAGCACAAAAACAGCAACTATCATCTTTAGTTTTCTCTATGCATAGCAGAGTTAAGCAATTTCCTCCTTGACACAGACAATCTACCTCTTATAGTCATGTTGAGCAATAAGAACATAACTGTGCTTCTCTGTGAAATAAACTGCTTTAAAAGAAAGAGAGGAAATTTCATGTGACATTTAGAGGTCAAGAGCCATGTGGAAATTGTAGGTTATTGTGAAACACAGGAAAACAAATGTAATCATCAGAGGACACAGAGGAACTTTCACTCGTTTGATGTCTCTTATTGGTCCATCAGCAGACGTTTCATAAAAAAGGTGTGAAAGCAGCTTTTTTTTTTTTTGGTTTTCCATGATGTGGGTGAGAGCTTTTTACATAATTGCACTTGCCTTTGTACATCTGAACCAGCTTTTAAATCATTTTTAAGGATTAAGCCAACAGAAATTGGAGGCAAAAGAATAATGATAGTGATAAATAGTGGTTTGATTTTCAATCTTCCCAACAGGGAAAACTGTCAATCTGTTTAAACTGTAAATGTCACCCGCAGAGGATTTTCCATGTGAAAGCAGTGATAAAGGTCATTGTGTTCACAGTCTATGAGCTAATGCCCCATCGGTTTAAATGAATGTCTGTCCCTCTGTAATCCCCAATCTGCAGAGTAATTTACTGTCCATCTGTCTGCTGACAGAGCGGCGCTCTGAGTTGAACTCAGCATTTGCAGACCTTAAAACACAATATTTGTTGACAGTGTCTCAAAGGCTGACAAGGATCTATTTCACACTTATGTTTTATAAGTGACCTCAAAGCTTTTTTGGATAGAGATACAGGAGGTCTAGAAAGAAATCCTCCAAAGTAAAAATCTTTCTTTCATAACAAGTGATGGGAAAGAAATGATTTAGTTGCCAAAGTTTTCTTTTACCTTAAGGTTTAAAATGGTTTGGTCCTTTACAACAGCGATTTGCCAAAACATTTTACAGCCTAGTTGTAAATATAAAATTTGGAAAAGAAAATAAATAAATAAAAGATTTATCCAGTATTTGTATTCAAACCTCTTAATTAAAATCCAGTGCAACCATCTGCCTTCAAAACCAAGCTAGTGTGGCAAAAAGTTCAAATGAAATGAGGCACAATAAAAACGAGTGTTTGGTTTTATCAGATAGATTAGATTAGATCAGGTAGATTGATTTACAGTAATTATGTGTCAAATTCAATCTTATTGTGAATCCACCTGTTTTGTGTAAAGATTTTTGAGAGAATTAATAGAGATTAATAGAGTCAGTTGCTACAGATCTCTGAATTTCACGTAGCCCTCAAATTGTTCAAGACCTGCGCATATAGAGTTTCAATGAATGGTAAGCTGTATCCAAATCTTATATCAAGTGCAATGCAGAGCGCCAGATGGAGTGGAGTGAAGCACTCGCCACTGGAGCAGTAAAGGCCTGTTCTGTGGAGTGAAGGAGTCTGATGGACTAGTCTGGGTTTGGCAGTTGCCAGAAGGGCAGCACTTGTTGAAAGCACCTTGTCAAGTGTCTTCAGTAAGAAAGAACTCTTAGTGTTTGAGCATATCAACAGATGTTCACCAGTCCATACTTCCAGCTTTGTGGGAGCAGTTTGGAGAGAATCCCTCCTTGTATGAAGTACAAGAAGTATATAAAGACATGGATGAGTTTGGTATGAATAAGCTTGCATGTCACATTTGTCAGATTTTTATTTCTAAAATAGAAATCCCATGATATTTGCCTTTCTTTTAACAATTATATCAGATTTTAATGTCACCCAATTACATAAGATAAGATTTGTTGGAATATGACAAAAATGTATAAAACGTTTAAGGGGTGTTTATACTTTTCTAAGGCTATATACATGTATCCTATAAGCAGTGTCTAAAAACAACATTTTGGGATATTTGAAAGTCAACAAATACTCCCAGAAAAGAGATACTGTTGCCATAAATTCCATCAAACTTTCAGTCTTAACTTGACATTGCTCATCAGAAGCCCTGAGGCCCTGGATTAATCCTAAATTCCTACAGATTTAAGGTTCCCTGCGACGGCGGATGATTGCACTATGAAAGGTGAAAGGAAAACCTTTTCAAGTCATTTCCTCTTTCTTTTTTTTTTTTTTTTTTTGAAAAAGGGCATAAATCAGAAAGATACCCAGACTTGACAGGGACGGCTTTATGTAAGGAGATCCTCCTCTCTGATAAGACATTAAATAATAATGAACAGCTGCACCAAATGCCCTAATGATATTTTTTTTTACTCTTATTCAAATTGTCAAATAAAGTTCATGTATCTCCTCTTTTTAAACAATAATCTTTAACTGGTAGTTTTAAAAAAAATTAAATTGGATAGTGTAACATGCTAATAATTTTAATATTATGGCTCCAGAACAGGGGTGTTAATCAAATATTTACTTTGCTCCACTGGCATTGTCAAGTATTTAAAAGGGCCAGTTAGAGTGGTACAAAATGAACTTTTGATTTCATAATTTTGTTTGCGAAGAGCACGTTGCTCTGGCATTATGACTATTCCCATTTATTTTGCAGTTTAAGCCACTTTATGCTTCCACTTTATGTCCTTGAGTTTGAGATGTGTTCTGGAAGGACATTTCATGGCAGCAAAGGGATTAAATGAAATAAGAGACAATAAAAAGGAGTAATAGGTTTTACCAGATGTCCCCCCTTGATTGTTTTATCCATCCCTTAGCTGTTCCTTCATGTATGTTACAGCAGTCAGATGACATGTTGATTACTTGCCAAGACTGAAGAGCCATAGCACAGCTGTTGCTCTTTTAACAAATGTAAGAGGAAATTTAGACACATTTAATGACCTAGATTTTATAGGCAATGAAATGCTCATTTCAAAGACTTCACATTTCTTCAAAAACACATTAAAGGTATATTTCAAGATTTTTGATGAGTGGTTTTGCTGAAACCTGCTAAAATCTTCCAGTAATTTAAACCTTCCTTCTCCTGGCTTTATTTGGTCCAGGTGTGGGCAGCAGAGTGGGGATCATTTTGTGATTTCACCAGCAAACAGAGAAGCATTTTTTTCAATTCTGGTTCTCAAGGCACACTGCCCTCCATGACTTGGATGTTTTCCAGCTTTCACACACCTGATATCAATTAATAGCTGATTAAGGGCTTTCCTGACCCACAATCATCTTAATCAGGTGTGTTGAAGCAGAGAAACATCTGAAACATGCAGGGCAGTGTGCTTTCAGCACAAGGGGTGAAAAACACTGACACGGAGGACCAGTTGTTTTAAAGTGAAAACATTTTGCTGGTCCTCACGAGCTATTTTGATAAAGGCTAAATTTAGGGCTAAGGTGTAATTGGATTTTGTTTAGAGTTAGGTTGAGGTAAGCGGTGATACTGGTTAAGTCATAGGATAAAAAATGACTAAAAATCAATGGGAGTAAACACATGATCATCACTAATTATAGCAAGACAAGAATGTGTGTTTATGAGGGGGGTAATTAAGTAATTAAATTCTGTATTGACGCTGGGATCTTCAGTTAAAATTTAGTAAATTCATTTAAAATGTAATTTAGAAGGTATTAATTCATAACGGTGAACTCAAACGTTGTTTCGTAAACGTTTAATTGAAAAAACTATAACTGAAATTTTTTTAACACCTACTGTTTCAAATATTGATTATAGTGTGGTCATTATGTAGTGGGGGGGAAAAAAACAGAAGCGTCAGCGCCTCAGAGTGAAGGCTCCAAGTAGAGACGATCTTCGTTTGTTTCAAACATGGCGGCCTGCATGTGAATGTCATGCCAGGTATATCCTACGTTTTACTTGTCTAACTTCATCCGTGACTGGTTTGACTTGGGAGCTTTAGAAGTTAATTTGAACGCCCTGTTTAACTGCTTCATTCGTTTTGATATCGGATCATTAAAAGCCGTGTTTCAAAGCTTCCGTAGACTGGTGACCAGCTTACTCGTTTCCTCACTAGCAGACCAGTGGATCGCCGCCGAAGATAATTGCGATGGATCCCGACCAACAGCTGAGAAACGTAAGTCGCTTTTGAACTCACTGTTTCACCGTTTTGAATACTGAAAGTGGTGATAACTCTGATTAAATGGATCTCTTTCAGCTGCGGGATTTCTTGCTAGTTTACAACCGCATGACTGAGATCTGCTTCCAGCGCTGCACAAGTAACTTCAACTACAGAAATCTCACAATGGATGAGGTACTGGGAGCAGAAAAAAATATCACCCCAACCAACATGATACACCGATTATAAACCCTGCACCCTGATCAACATCTTATTACAAACACGGTGTTTGTTGCTACAATATAGCTGCATTATCCTGGTGTTATTCTTTGTATTTTGATGTATAATGCAGATAAATCGTTAATAAAAATCTTACAGTGTATTCTAACTACTTTTCTTTTTGTTTCCAAGGAGAGGTGCGTGGACAGCTGTGCTGGAAAGCTGATCCGCACAAACCATCGCTTGATGGGCACCTATGTGCAGCTGATGCCTCGGATGGTACAGCGGAGGATGGAGGAGATGGAGAGCAAGGCTGCAGAGATGGCAAAGGCAACCGAGGCTGCTTCTACATCTGGGAGCGTTGGATCTGCTCCAGCAGTTCAGACGCCTATAAATCCACCTCCACCTACTCGGATTATTCAATCAATGAGTGAAGTAGCACCAGTAGGCCATGATTCAGCACTAAAGCCACCAGGGGTGGAAATTCCCACTGATTCAGAGGCCACAGGAATTAGTATATCAACTCCCACGCCGATCTCACACAGGACTGAAAATGTAAATATCTCTGAGCTTAACGAAACTGGTCAATCTTAGTTTTCAGAAACATCTGGATTTCCTTAGCCTACTGTATCTGGAATCCAGAATTACTCTGGGAGTCATAAACAGATGGAGCAAGCAGGAGAGTGCCCCAAAAAGCAGGTCCTGAAGAAAAAACATGGGGCTTAAAAGGCCAAGAGAGTCCAAGATCACAGAAGTCTTAGTGGTCAGAGTGAAGCATCTGTCCTCAAGATCTACTAAAATCCCTTGCTATCTGCTGAGGGTCCCAACAGTGGTTCTTTATTTTATTGACTGGTATACACCTAAGAATTTAGAGGTTGTTTTCTCCAGCTTTTTTTGGCTACTATCATACACATCTCAGATTTTTCAGAGTTTAGACTGAAAATGATAAAGCAAATTAGACAAAAAAAAAAAAAACTACATAAAGGGAGGGTGAAGTTGGGTTCTGTTAAAAGGCTGTAAGCAGACAATATCTCACCTGCAGCAGATGATCATTTGGTATAAATCCACGTCAGATGGTCCTAGAGCAGGGGTGTCAAACTGGTTCCAGAAAGGGCCGTGTGGCTGCTGGCTTTCTTTCCAACCAAGCAGTAGCACACCAGACTATAGTCATCTCATTAAGTCATCAGGTTAAGGCTGAATGAGACTTGATGAGATGAATGGAGTCTGGTGTGCTTTCTGGAACCAGTTTGACACCCCTGTCCTATAGGCTCATGTGGGAGCAGCCAAGACCTGATCTGAATTTACTAGTCCTAAAATATTTCCAGGACCTCAAACTACTTTAGACTGAGTTGGAAACTATTCACCACAAGTAATGCCTGTATAAGCTACATTATAAGAATGAAACCTGCTAGTTTTTACTGGTTAAAAAAACAAAACTGAAGCTAAATTATTGTTTACTAATTACATATTTTTATGAGGTCACTTGGATATAAAATAACTTGATGAAAGGGTTTGTAGTTGGGCCATTGCATTACTTACTATGAGCATATCCTAACAGTAGAAATCAGCTTTTGTCTCTGTTCCTGTCCAACTAGCTATTAGCCGTACCCTTTAGGACAGGCTAACGTGGATTTATACTAAATGAAAAACTTAAGGTTTTTTAACTTATTTGAACATTTCAGCATCTCACTTCTGACTTGAAACCTTCCCTTTAAATACTTCCTTTCTTTTTCCTGTTTCCACCTATTTCAAAATGTTTTGATTTAAAAACAATAAATGAGAGATGGTGTGAAAATAATGTTGACTTGGTGGACTTTGGTGATGTCCCTAAATAAACATTACAAACGATTTTTATAAAAAAAAATGGCTATCCTCCTGATGTGACATGTTTTCCATGTAACTAAATGTGAAATAAAGCTAAATTGATTATTAATGGTAATTTTTCTTTTAGTATATTCAAATGATTACATCTGCAGGTTGTTTTTAAAACACTGTCCTGCGACTCCTTGACAATCTGACAAAGCTGCAGGACTTACTGCTGTGGTTGTGAATGTAGTTCATGACCTTCGTCACATCTCCGTATCCTCCCATAGTTTCCTTCCTGTTGTTGCATTATCAAGATGATCTCACATAGCCTGACCTACAGTGGTGTTCTGATCTGTTACACACTGTCAAAATCCACTAAGGCTGTGACAAATGAAATGAGGTTGAATTTGATGGGAATGGCATGAATGTAATTACTTTAAATCACTGTTTGCATGATGCTATGCTCACTGTCAGGCAGTTTAATGCATTCTGAAAAGAGACAGAATAATTATCCCATCAATGGATATAATGGAACAAAAAGGGCTCAAAGAAAAGCTACTTCTTAGCCGTTGTCATGTAATGAAAGTCTGTTGGCTGCTATTTCTTAAGTTTATTGAAGCGTGGCAAAGCTGTATAATTACTGCACTCTAATTGCTTTACTTTGTAAGATGCCATTAAATAAAAATATGTAAACGTTCACTTCAAGGAAACAATGTAATTGCTATACTTTTGCTGAAAGTGGCCATGATTGATTATGATCAATATGACATTTTTCTATTACTTTTTTTTCCTGGCTATTATAAAAAGTGACCGAGCGTCCATCCAACCAGCTAAATATATTGTTTGTATACAGAGCAGGAATGCTAGTCAGACAGATACCCTGCTAAATGTTGCAAACAACCAGGGTTCTTAAGTTTGTGATATTGCAGGCATTGGGTTGTCAAGGTGATTGCAAATCCATTTATTGTGCAAATCTACTTCCTGAATAAAAGCACATTGCATGACATTGATATATACACTTTAGAAGTCTTAATCGTAGGCAAATATTTCCCATCTTGCTTTAGTATTAGTAGGTTTCTGTTATCTAGGCAATATATTGATGTCATTCACATTGATTTTTGCACTACATTACAACTGCTGTTAAATACCTGTGTCAAAATTTTATTTATTTTCTTTTTTTAAGGACAAATGACCTTTTCAAATTAATTCAATGACATGTACACACACAATGACCCAGGAGAGCATCTTTGGGATGTGTTGGAGAGGGAGATTCACTACATTGCTGTGCAGCACACCAGTGTAAAGCAGCTGTGCGATACTATATGGAACTAACATCTCTGAGTCTGTATTATAAAACATCAATAAAGGTTTACCACTCTGGGTACTAGCAAAGTGTACATTATTATGAGTCCACTGAATGTTTTTATGTAACATAAGAACGGGCCTAATTATGCAGATACTTAATTCTTTAAAAAAAATGTCTTATCACAACGTTTTAATTTTTTCCCTAATAAATATATCATTTTTTTTATTACTGATGTCTATTAGGTTTTGTTGTTTTTTTTTTTTTTGCATCGTTGCATTTCCACCTGCAGGGGGCGCCGCTCTCTCGTTGTCCCAGGACGTGGCCGTAGTGGGGAGACCTGGAGCGGATAGCGGGGCGTGGACTCCGAGCGACCAGTGGAGAGGAGACTGTGGTGGTTCTGGGGTGGGGGGAAAAAGAGAAGGAACTTCACAAGAAACTAAGTGGTAAGACTTTCGACACTTTCTTTGCGTTTACTCAGTAAAACATTAGACTTTTGCTTAAACCTTTTGTTGTGGGTTTAACTTTGAGCTTTTAACAGTGGGTTTCATGGTTACCAAGAGGGTCCAGCGCGATCCAACGTAGAAAGAAGAAAAGCAAGAAGGAAATGTTAGAAAGTCCAACTATTTGTTGACTTCATCACACAGTTATTTTTGTCTCTTGCAGCTGCAGATAATAGTATATCTTGTGGTTGTTTTTTTGTAACCCTAGAAACAATGTTTAATGAAGATGTATTTTCAGTTCTAAAGATTCTTATATTCGATTACCTGTCAAACAAAGCCACAAGAATCTTATCTTTTTGTCGCATTTTTTAGAGAAAATTGTACCTAAGAAATATTTAATCCCTTTACAGACTCCATCTCTCAGCTTTAAAAAAGAAAAAAAATTAAAAACTGAGGGAACAAACGTCCAGTCTGTAGCACAAGTATGGATGACATTTTCACACAGTGTCGAGAAGGAAACTCAGTGGCTGTCCGTCTGTGGCTGGACAACACAGAGAATGACCTCAACCTGGGGTAAGTTCATCTATCACTCCCTAATGTACATAACATTGGAATAATGTCAGCACTGAAACATATTTTTGGTCCATTGGAAGTTAGAGGTAAATATTCAAAAATATTTGAATGAATGGGTAGTAACTAGTTACATTTACTTTGCAACACAAAGTAACTTTTTGAGAAAAATAGGCTTAGCTTTCTTGCATCATTTTACTGTTACTTAAGTAAAGGCTAATCTTATTTCTTCTTATCACTGGAAGTGGGTTTTGAAATGGATGGATGGGTATCTTCTACAACTTTTCTACTTTATGCCAGAATGTCTTTTTTTTCTGACATGAAATATCTTCTACATATAATAAATTTATAAATTTATACTAAAATCCAATTTTCTCAGTAAACATCAAGTTTTACTTTCGCACTTGAAATTAAATGGCTGAAAAGTTTCTCCAACTTGAACTTGAACACTAAATGACTTCTTTTAGACCCAAACAGATTCCCTCTCTTTACAAAATTGTGTTCATATTGTGTTTATCACCAAAGGACGAATCCCACGTTTGATTTCCTGTGATGATGATGTTTTATAGCCTTTTGAAAATGTTAATGTTTTTATCTCTTCACTTTTAGAGTAACTGCACCTCATCATTTACTTTTTCTAACAAAACCTTTATGGGATGCAGTCAGGTTTGTCAGAAAACTTCTGGCTTAGTCCTTGAAACATATGCACGGATTGCACAGCCTGTCTAGTCTATATCTCTGCTTTCACATCAGAGTCCAGTCTTTGTTTTGACATTTAGAGTCACACATATATTGTAAAAAAATAATCCATGAAAAAACAGAAAATGTTCTGGTAATTTTCTGCCAGAACTTTTTCTGTTTTATTTTTAAATGGATTTTTCAAATAAAAATAAAAAAATCTGTAAAAAGCAAACAAACATTATAGGTTTTTTTTTTTCTTTCTTTGCTGTAAATTACTTCAAAAAGTTGTCCATTGTCGTCAGCGAAGTTGTTAGAACTCTCTTACCTAAACGGCTCTGATAAATGTAGATGAAAGATCCATAAAAACAAATTAAATGCATTTTTGCTGGAATAAATACTGTACTTTATACTGTGAATTTACAGACATGTCTTACAGTGTAGGCATGAACCATAATACATCAGGAACCTTTTGCATCCTTTAGATATGAAAGGTTGTGTTATCAAAGCTCGCTGACCTGAAGGATGAAAACTGAAGGAACAAGAAAATGTAGTAGAGTGACCCCCCCGATCCTTGAACTCTCTCCTATGTTTAATCCTTAAAGTAAAAAAAAAAAAGAAAACATCTTTTTATAAACTTGATCATTGTCTATAAATTCTTTAGACATTTTTCTGTTGCTTTGAAGCTCCTTATATTTTGGCCTAAAATATACCCATATATGGGTAATAATAATGTCAGTTTTAATAAGTTTAAATATCTTTTAATCATGATAGATCAAATATGTATTTTTTTTTGGCATCTTTTGGTTTCTAATCAAGGTTCTATAACTCAGTTAGCTCTTTTCTCATTCTCTTTCATAGAAGGCGTAGAAAAACCTCTGCTCTAAAGATCCTGATTATCTCATTCTTGTACCCAGCCATATATGTACAGTTTGTTGACGTTCAGGCCCGCGGCTGCTGCTGGCCAACCACGCAACAGCCAAGTCCATTTCCTCTGCTTAGCTCCATACAGGGCCAAACCCACGGCTGACAGAACCTCTCAGGCAGCTCCCCTACTGTCTCGTATAAACAAATGAATAAGCAGTCATTATGATGAAGGCCTTCTCTGGCTGTTACTCAGAGGAAGCTCAAATATGTGAAGCGGCTCTTAGGTCCAGCTTAGAATGCCAAAAAGCGTTCGATGAAAGCATTATGTGACATCGGGATAATAAGTTGGAACTGAAAGTGGCAGCCAGTGGCGCATTAAATAACCACTCTGCCTCTCGAAGCAAGTGACACAGGAAAACACATGAAAAAAAAGCAGACTTAGAAGGAATGTGTAGCTCAGAGTATTTTCCACTCTGTCATTCCTGTGTTTTTTTTTTTCCCTTGTTACTTTATTTAGCCCACAGGGTGGGTTCGTCTATGAGCTGTCTGTCCACAGTGCTGACAGAGAGTTAATCTAACTGCTCTTTCACTTCAATGTGAGCTTCTATTTCCTAAAAGCCTCCTCCGTTTTTATTGTTCAGCTGAATGCAGAGTTTGTGGCTTCATAGGGAATTGTCAGAAGCAGCAGCCTGCAGACTCTGGGTCAGTCAGTGTAACGAGCCTGGAGACGGAGAGCCCGGTCTGCAAGCGGTCATGTATACACCATGACTGTGTCCTTGCACATGTTAGCAGGAATTCCAGCCTGTGAAGACATGTTTATCACCTGGCCAATCATCAGATGGGAAGAGGCAGCAGGCACAGAGAGGAAGCATGTGCTTAAGTCTAAATAAAGATTAGTAGGAGGTGGGTGCCTGAACCTCTGTCAGAGGGAAAACCACACAGAGAGTGTTTTGATAGTGGAGAACTGCAGTGTTAGCAGGACACAGATGTTTTTCTATGTTGGTTTCATTTTTTTTATATTGTTTAGCATATTTTATATTCAAGAAATATAAATATATTAGGGAATATAAGTTCTAAGGAGTTTGAAAACATATTTTTAATGCAAATTAATTCTGCTTTTTTGTTTTCATTTATGCTAAAATGTATCAGATCTTTAAAAAAATATATGTAATTTTAGAGCAATATTGCAAATTACATTATAAAGAGAAAAAAAGGGTGTTTAAACTGATCTGGCCCCGTGAGAATAGGCATCTGTCTCCTTGTTTAAAACATGAATTTACTGCGATGTAGCACATTGTTTGTTTGTTCAACATCAGTGGCACCAGGAAGTACTGATCAGCAAAAACAGAGAATCAGGAAAAGACTAAGAAGCTGCCAATGTTTTATTAAATGTATTAAAGGTAATATTTTTAATATTGTTGTTAGTAAAGGTTTTATTTTGGTTGTTTTATTTTAAAATTATGATTATTGTTGTTAGTTTTATCGTGGTAATCATTGACATCGAAAAACGAACAAGAAACAAAGTCACTGAGACCTATCAGTCCGGAAGAAAGTTTACAGATCATTTATAATACCTCGCAATCCAGCAAATAGCTTTTCCTTTTTTCCATAAATCAAATAATAACTTGAAAATAGCTTTTTTTTAATTTTTCCAGGTCACTGGTGTCTGATATTACAATTGTTTTTGATGATCTAAACATTTATGCGAGAGAAAAAAAAATGAAGTTCATTAAAACCTGTCTTTTTTTCTATGAAGAACTGTGTTTTTAACTGGTGTGATTTTTTTAGGGTCTGGTTCTGGTTTACATAAGACGTGTCTTGCCTTTAGATTCTTCCATAAACATGTGTGGATCATTTTAATCTGATGAGAGAAGATAGCCAACTCAGCCATGGAGGAATGTGCTTTTCTTTACCTAAACACAAGCTACTGGTTTTCATTCTGCTTTGGCTCGTTGGCAGGTACCTCACAGTACAGTCACATCTGAGAGAACAGCATCTCACATTTTCCAGACATCACAACTCCCCCTGCTACTTTTGTCTTCTTCCACATCGTCGATAAATATTTCATATGAAGAAGTCATCACATTGTCTTTGTTTAGGGAGGCATTTGCTGCAAATAATGAGCTGTTTGAACTTTTCTTTGTACATAACATGCTTGACATTCTGCTAGGGGTTGATCTGTTTGATTTGTTTGTTTTTTTATAGGAATATTGCTGCTGTTTTTTTTTTATATAAAAAGGTTCATTTCTGTCACTTTTGTTCTTAAGGGGGTTAAACTACTTAAACTTGATTTGTCTTTCTTTGCATCATAGATTTTGTTGAATGTGTCTCTTTTCTTTCATAACCTGAGCAAGAATATATTTCTCCTGCAAAAGTCCAGACGCTTTTATATTCTCTTTTTCTTTTAGAAAGCATTGGCCTTTCAATGGCTAATTGATTGTTTTTTTTCTTCTCAAAAGAGTTGTTCTTTGAACAGCTTATAATTCATGTAGAAGTTAAGTACCTGAAAAGAAATCCTCTGCACACTAAAAGGGCTTTCATTGCTTCTATTTGTCTGCGTGTTTGGATGTTATGTAATCAGATAAATAGAAATATGTGACCCCACAGCTTGTTTGATTCTTTTACTCTCCATTTATCTGTTTTATTAGAGACGATCACGGCTTTAGCCCACTCCACTGGGCGTGCAGGGAAGGGAGGAGCGGCGTTGTCGATATGCTCATCATGAGAGGGGCACGAATCAACGTAATGAACCGTGGAGATGACACACCTTTACATCTGGCTGCGAGTCATGGACACAGAGAGATTCTAGCTAAGGTTTGTTTGTTTTTTTTTATACTCAGCTGGATTGTTCATGTTTATATGCAATGTCTGTACCTGGTTTTGGTCATTCTGGTTCCTGACATTCTGACATGTGGATGGCAGCTGATTCAGTGCAAAGCGGACCCAAATACAGTCAATGAGCACGGGAACACCCCACTGCACTACGCCTGCTTCTGGGGCCATGATGAAGTTGCAGAGGTGCAGCACTGTACACCAACACACACTTATCACATCCCTGTTTAGTGAGATCTGTTGGCAAAAAACGCCCTCTTATGGGCAGAGACCGCTACTGCAACAAAACCTGTTCCCTTTATGAGTCCATATTAAGCTCGCATATTTACATACGTCGAAATCTAAACTGATATCCTTTGCTAGGACTTGGTAACCCATGGTGCCCAGGTGTGTGTGTGTAACAGATATGGGCAAACCCCTCTGGATAAGGCTAAACCTCACTTAAAACAGCTGCTGCAAGGTCAGACTTTGTTTACAGGCCTCTAAACCCCCCCATCAGTTTTATTTTTACATGAAAATGATCACATAAGCAAGCTAATAGTTTTTTTATGTTATATTTTTCCAGAGAAGGCAGAGAAAATGGGCCAGAATATGACCAAAATCCCATATAAGGAAACCTTCTGGAAGGGTACAATGAGGACGCGGCCTCGTGAGTAACATTTCTCTGATAAGATGGGTAAAAAGTCCCATTTCAAATGAGGATGTGTGTTTTAATATTTTTCCTATTGTATTTTCTCTCACAGGTAACGGCACCCTTAACAAGCAGGCCGGTATCGATTATAAGCAGCTGTCCCTCCTGGCAAAGATCAATGAGAATCAATCTGGAGAGGTCAGCTGCTTTCTGCCTTTAACTTCTGTTTGGCAGTCTTTTTTTAGCTCCATCAGCTGATCACAGGAGTATGTACTCTGCTTTCAGCTGTGGCAGGGCCGGTGGCAAGGGGATGAGATTGTGGTGAAGGTGCTGCAGGTGAGAGACTGGAGCACCAGGAAGAGCAGAGACTTCAACGAGGAGCATCCAAAACTCAGGTTATTTACAACTAGACTCTTGATATTTATGATCATTTGTGGTCTGTACACAAACCCTATGCATTCATTTTTTTATTAAACCTTACTATTCTTTGAACCAAATACAAGATGCAATTGGGATATAATAAACAAATTGACTCATTTTTTAATTGGTTTCACGAGTTGAAATTTGTTTTGGTTTTCTCTACTTTATAAATGATCATAACAATTCAAATATTTTATAGCTTTGCAGTACCACCACTAAGCCTGTGGCCATATTTCTGGTCAGTTATTTGACCACTTTTTTTGGCAGAGTTGGTACACTTTCTTTTAAAGCAATTGTTCTAAGCATATTCCACAACAGCTTATACAGGAACATTCTGTACATTTAAACTTACTCCTCATTTCGTCATTTGTTTTGGATCACGTCTCAACGTTTCACCGATTTGACCCAAACTCCCAGGCTCAGATAAAGACAACTAGTTTGGAGATTAAACTCATCACTCTAGGATTAACTGAGATTTACATCAACATGGACAAGACGTTGCAGCTTGTCAAAACGGGAAATTGTAACGCCTTCTGAAGAAAATGTGTTGTAGTCAAATCAGGCAAAGATTGTGATTTCGGGGCACGATGGTGGTAGAGCTATACTGCTGTTCTGTTTCACTGGATAGATGAAAAAGAAGGATTACTTCCAAATCCTTTTAATGAAATATATATATATGTGTGTGTGTGTGTGTGTTAGCAGGGAATATTTTTGCAGGTAATTCTAACTTGTGTATGAAGATCAAATAGCTTGTTTTGTAATCATTCCATGTCATGAAAAGAGCACTTTAATTATTAAAAGGAGAAAATGACTATGACATTCATCCAAATATTGAGTGAATGTAGACCTATAAAAGGACCAGTGTTCACACAGAATGAGGACGTAGACTCAGTCTGTTGAGGCTGTGAACGGTTAGACTTACAATCACCCACAAATTAAAAGCATTTTTATTTGGGTCAATGGTCAAAAACCGCTTTGGTTTGGGTGCAAAATGTTGGTGCAACAATGAAAAGGTGCTTCATCGTTTGTTTCTCTCTAATTGGGATCTATGCTTTTAAATTCTGTTTTAATTTTTTCCGCTCTTTCTCTCATTATGCTCAAATGAATACATTTGAATTTGCTCGAAACTAAACCAATTCTAACTCAGATCTTCCCAGAGAAGCACATCAATAAACCCTCTAATAAAGTACACTCTCATCTGTGTTTGCAGTTCCTTGCATGCATCCAAAGAGCAAAGAACCCTGCATCAAAATAGCTATGGACAACATAAAACAAGGCGTGTTTTACTTTTCCAACATCCTGACCATGTTTAATCAGTGTTTTCCATCTCAGAGACTCATTAAGCTAAAAGGAAAAAAAAACAGAAAAGAATGAGAGAAACCTTTAAACTTGCCAAGTCAAAGAAAACCCCTGCTGTAGAGCCTAAGTTCTTCTTTTGCTTTCTTTTAAGAATGTATGCTCATATAAAAACACTTGGGCCTGACTCGGATGAATTTTGCTAAAATGAAAGAGTTTCTGTTAATGAGGTGTAAAACTAAACTTAAAAAGGCTCCAGATCATACAAGTGTAATATTAGTCATATATTTCCTCATACTTTCATCCCTATTGCCTAGAGTAAAATATATTATTATACTCGCACAGCAGAGCCGCTTTTAGCTGTTTCTTTTTCTACATTTATAGGATCTTTTCTCATCCAAACATTCTGCCTGTTCTTGGAGCATGTCAGTCGCCTCCTTCTCCTCATCCAATCATCATTGCCCATTACATGCCATACGGATCTCTGTACACCATACTCCACCAGGGCACAAGTAAGTTGTTTGCTGTATTTGAAAAAATGAAAAAGTGTTTTTTTATTGGTCTCTGTTGCAAAACCTAGAATTGCTGCTGCTACTGTATGCACCAAATTATTTGCAAGCATTTATATTTAAACATCTTCACAAAGTTAGCTTATTTCAGTAGCAACTGAGTTCAAAAAGTGATCTAAAGTCACAAACACACACATATATATATATATATATCTCTATATATATATATATGTGTGTGTGTGTTGTTTTATAGTTTTTCTGCTCAGCAGCTATCAGGGTATTAGACCTGCTCAGAAAGCTCTGAACTTCCCACTTTGTGTTCTCTGCTTAGCAGAGCAGCTGATTATGCTGCACTATTTCATTAGATAATAAACTATTCCACTGCACAAAAAATGTTTTCCTTGTATGCATGATGCACTCTGTTTATTTCTTTGGGGTTTTACTTCACTTTGAGATCTGGGTGAAAGTTAAGTCTGATTCAGTTAGATAAGCTGCTAGTCGTCACTGTGGAGTCAATGTCCATGGCTGTGGTGATGAAATCCCCTATGTAGGTTATTCCAAGTATCCAAAGTCTCCCATTTCTTTCCCTACAATAACAGCGTTTTGTAAGACCTTGACTGCTGAACATGAAAACAGGCCTGTTGACTGTTTTCTGCACTGTCGGGTTGACTGTTGCCTGAGTCAGGATAGATCAGCAGGATCTATTCCAAAAGGTAATCTCACTACATCCAAATGATAGCCTGATTACAGGCGGCAGAGTTTATAGGAAAAGAAAATGTTACATAATATAACTTATTATCTAACTCTTGTGTTGAAATGACCAGCCAACTAACAGCATCTCATATCAATGAGCAAAGCTTTTTTGTCATTTTACTATAGAGCAAAGGGCGACCCTCTGACACTAATTATTGCACAGACATGTAGATAACGGGGTCAAAGGAACTACCAATTGAAGGTTTGTAGTGATTTTACAAAACTGCCATTTTTGTTATCTGTAACAAATGGTACTTTAAATCGATTGCAGTGCATGTAGACAGAATTAGCTCGCATATTTAAAAAGCATTTCATCCCACAAACTTTTATCCACAAATACAATGATCATGCTTTATTTTGAAGGAAACTATAGGGAAATATATGTTTCTGAAATGAGTCTTTAGTTCTGAGTCAGAACTTTTTTACTTAGTCTGAAGAGTCTGTAGAACAGAGGAGGATAAGCGTCTGTTTCTGGGAAGGAGCAATTTACCATCGACAGCCAGAGCACACATCATACCGTCTTAGTTTTATCGAACTGAGTGTACATGCTCAGCTGTGTTTCAACCATGAAAGAAGCCAGCAACATAGTCACTGCTTGTTTTAACCAAGTTTACTTATTTTGTTTATATTTCCTAGAAAGCAAAAACTTTTCAGCTCTTCTCTGATTAGCTGTATTTCTTCTCTGGATGAAGAGATTGACAGAAAGATTGTTGCCAGTATGTGAACTCCCATATTTATTTGTCCCACTCACAGTGCTAATTGCCAAGTTCTTCCTTGTTTATTTCCCTAAAACAGCTAATTGCAGAGCTTCTGCAGTTCCGTATGACTTCTATTTTATTGGAAAGTGTTCCTGGCCCAGTACCTGAATATTTTGCTGTTTTTATTTCTTGGTTGAGCCATCTTGGTTGAGGTGAACAAAATTAGTGGTTTATTTGACAAAACAGGCATCAAGTAAGGAACAGCAGCATTGACTCATTTTGAGCCAAATCAATAATCAGTTTCATGGTAGGATTGAGAAAAAGACATGTTGTAAGGTAATCCTCCAGCCAGACTGTGCTTTTCTTTCTCACTGCTGACTGCTTTCCTTTGAGCAGTCACTTTACTGTCACTGTCACCTAACCTCACAGGCCTTATAAATGATTCAGCTACCCACTGAAAGTTATGCAGTCTAACTAGCCTGCTGTACAGTCATTTGTGGACAGTAGACGACTGTAACATTTTGTTAATCGAGTACTCTTTCAGAATATTACGTCAGATTGTTGTTGGGTTTTTTTCCAGAACAAGAACAATGGATAAACTGCTTTATAAGTTTACGTGTAGAACAGCTGTGGTTGTGGGAAATTTTATTTCAGCATGTCAGTTTTTTTTATGAGTTGTAGAAGCATGTGGTTCGGTTGGCTTTTTATTGAGGTGCTGAGTGCAATGGCCTATGAAGGGAACATCAGTAAACAAAACAAGGAAAGTCTGCACTGCCAGCCAGGTAAGCTTTCCCAAGTGGATTTTTCCTCTTTCTCTCTCTATCTCTTTTTTTGCCATCGCTATTACATGAAAGGACAAGATACAGGAGAATTTGTTTTGCACATATTAGGTTTCTACTGTCCTCCAGCCATCTTTGGTCCACTCCCCTGTCCTAAAGGCACTTATGGGCCGACTGGTGGAGCTGTGTCTGAAGAAAGCTGTCTTAAGTGCCCTCCACACCACTACTGCCCTCGACCAGGCTTACCTACCCCACTGGCCTGTGGTGCTGTGGCTCTGCAGCCTTTGTCTGGCCAGGATGTCTGCATCTGCCAAGGAGAGGGACAAAGTTTTCAGGTGTTGTCCCTTTATTTGTCATTTAAGCATTCATACAAAGTAAAAAGATCAGCAAAGTGATCCCTGCAGATCATACAAGTATGGTTACAGATTCAATTGTTCTTATCTGAGGCAATGCAGCACGGTTCACTTACTCTACCTTCTTTTAAAGCCTATGAACATACCCATTTATGAAGGTTATGATTTATTATTTGTCTTGGGGCTCTTCCGTATGAATGCAGTAGAATGAGCTTCTTGACTGTCAATCAGAAATATTAGACGATAAACAATCTGTAGCTTCAGGCCAAGAGAGTTCAGGATAAGATAACTGTACAGAAGGATCTAGTTTCCCAGGTGGCTGCAGTTACATAGGTGTTGACCTGTCCTCTCATCAGCTCAGGATCAATGGAATGAGATTTTTTGGCAGGGGTATCTGTAGGAGAACACTTGGGTTAATAAATATGGTTACAATATCTACAAGAGTCAGCAACTTATAGAGCAGCTACAGTGGATCTGATATGTTTAAATTCTTGTTAGAATGGGAGATTTTCTGATGTAAAAAGGAAGACCTTTATAAGTTACTTCAAATCTTTTTCATCTATTAATGTTAAATTTATCCTCGGCAGTTTGACTGAGAAGCAAGTAAATGTGGTGCATTCAGTCTTCTTGAGTATCTATAACCATTAACTAGAGTCAAAAAATAATAATAATAAATATCTCATTAGCCGAACTCATTCTCATCTCATACATTTGTGTAGGTTAACAGTGTAAAATTTGCTTTTTATTTAATCGTAGACCTGTGAAACTAAGTCTTTTCTCTTTGCTTTGATGTGGACTCTCAGAATTACCTTGAAGTTATAATAACAAGAATCAATGTAAGGTTTTAAAAAAAACTACAACTCTGCTAACTAAACCTTGTGTAGGTTTTGGATAATTTATGGCATATTTCAACATATAGTCCAGTTGCTATATACAATTTTGAGACAAAGGGTAGGAAGGAGATAACCAGAGACCCCAAACATGGGTTTAAAGTATGCATATCATCTCAGCTGCATGCTGAAAGAAATTTGCAGAAAGTATTAAATAAAGAAAGTCATAGAGTTAGAAGTATCCTACAGTATCTCTTAGTGTTAACTCCTTGCTTCGGTTATATCACCGTTTTTCTATCCATTTCTTTCCTCATAGAGCATGGACGGCCGCTGCTTATGCACGATCGGATATCAACCCACCAGTGGCGGAGAAATGTGTGTGAAGAAACTCTACGACGTCTGCAGAGATGGAAAATCACGCACACAATATGGGGACTGCTTGGACCAGCAGCAATGGTCGCTTCACTGCAAAGATGAAGTAAATGCTTGTACTTGTGATAAGACCTTTTCAAACTAAAACACACACAAGAAAACTAGGGAAAAGGTTGTCGGTCTATCTTTTAGAAATGATATGAGACAGGAAACTCATACAAAAGATATGCAGCAACTGTGACCTGTTTACAGAACCTACAGAGTAAACACACAGCTTGTGATCACTTAGGGTAATGAGTTCAACCTGGATGTCTTTGCCCTTTGCCCTTTGAACCTGAAGCAGCCTCAAAGCTTACTAAACCTAATTAATATCTAACTATCAACCTCTTCCTGTGACTTCTGCTCAGCAATGATTTCATAGTTGTGTTGAATCAGGGGAATTTATATGTTACAGGTAATCAGTTTTGCTTTGGTTGTTTTCCTGTAGGTGTGCCAAACAGCGGAGGACTACCGTGGTTATGACATGGAACTGGGTCTGTGTGTTTGTAGAGAGCCCCCTGGTGGAGCTGCATGCGGAGGCCTATGCAGAAGGAAGCCAGCTACCCATCTAAAGCTCCAGTGCAGAGATGATAAATATATGGCTCTGACATGGAGCTATGGAAGTCAGGTAGACTGTCGATTTACAGCTTAGATAAGCTCTACTAAATGAATGAATGTTATCTTACATGTTACACTTAGATCCATATAGCATTTCCACAAAACATAAAAAATGCTAAGGATTAGAAAGCAACAAAGTCAGTTCTTATAATGCATACAAAGATGCATTGCAGTCTTCATTGTAAAAAAAAGTCTGCAGCCTAAGCTCTTGTTTTGCCTTGACCCAGTAATGGCAAACAGGTTTATTGTGTGCCTGCAGGTGTCAAGCATCTCGGGCAGCACGCTACGCACAATTTTTGAAAGCTGGGATTCCCAGGGGACCCTCCAATGCAGCAGCCATCACAAATCCTCACGTCCTGTCTACATTGTTCAGACAACAGGTGGAGATCAACTTTCAGACAAATAGACACATAAACAATGTATTTTTATTGTTATTCTGCAGCAGACTTCTTTGTGGCTCCCTGTCACACTCATGACCTCCTTTTTCTTCCTTCTCTGTGTCACGGCTACAGAGGCAGGATTCTTTGGCCTCCTCAGTGGCCTCCCAGAGGAAATTCAGCAACTGTTTGCAGACAGTAATCAGAGTTCAGTCGGTTTGTCACTGATATATACCACCCACACAATGCAGTAACAATGAATACATGGGAATACTGAACACATGCAAATCAAATTATTGCATTAATGAGTTCTGCTTAACTGATTTACAGATGAAGATTATGATATCCTGGATGAACTCAACGTTACAGAAAACAACAGTGATGCTAAAACAGACCCTTATTCCAGACAGCTGAACAAAGATTTGAATGATAATGAAGAAAGGAGTCTGCTAACTAGAACTGGAGTTCTCAACCCGACAACATGTCTCCACTTGGGAGCTATTTTACTGTTCACCATTAGCAAACACCATTATCCACTGTATGATGTGTAAGTCAGATTATTCATTTGTTAATGATCAATGTTTTAAAATCTATCTTTTTTTTTAACATTTCTTATCCTCTACATATGTTTCAGTGAAAATCTCTACAACACAAACAGTAATTTCGACTGGGGCTCGTTCAGGCTTCTGGAAGAAAAGATGACACTGTCCTGGACTCCTCCTACCTTCTTTTCAGTGGTATTTAGCCAACCGGGAGTTTATGTTTTCACACTTACCAGCAATCAGCATAAACACATGGTAAGCTTTAATTCAAAGATAGTGCTGTGCTTTTTTTGTGTTAGAGTGAACAATTTATATGTTTTATGATTAATTCTTTCACAGTAATCACTTTAATTCACGAGGTGATCTTGGAAAAAGCAGGAAATAGACAAACC
>JAUZNJ010063694.1:0-27194 GCA_034780135.1 Jordanella pulchra
AATAATAATAATAATAATAATAATAATAATAATAATAATAATAATAATAATAATAATAATAATAATAATAATAAACTATAATCAGATCTACACACACAACCCAAAGGTCTAATGAAATCTAACTTTTTGTTGGTTTTGGCAACAACCTCTTATTATGCTAAAATGTATTTTGTACAGAGCCTCAATCTTTAATATGATTCATAGGTTCCCTGATGATCAAGCAAAAAAGAACAACCATGGATTTTTATTCAAAGAGGTGCAACATCTGATGCTAAAGCAAAAGCATCAAGTGACTAGTAACTGTAAAACAAGATGTTTACCATTAATTTTAAAGTGACTAACTCTCCTGCATGATAGTCTTTATCATTTGCAAAAAGGATTCTGGAGACTAGAGTTAGCTACTGTAATGGCTCCTGGTTTTACATTAAGCGATCCCGACAACAACGTTAGCTTTATTTGAAGCTAAGGGTGTTGACAATGTTTGCTAATACTCTTGAGTTTATCCTAGTTTTTCATTTGTGAAAATCCACAGGGGTATAAAAAACGATTACATAAGGAAAGGCGATACAGACTATATGCATTGGGGAAATCTGCATGTAATACTTGTATATCTCCTCAGCTCAAATCAGTGCATTAGTGGGGAAAAGCTTTAGAGTGACAAGTTATTACAAACACATGATGGTAAATTAGTTTTATAAAATTGACACCAGAAACTGAAACCAATGATTGAATCTATCTGCAGTCCTTTCAGCTGCTTTAGATCCAGACATAAGATAAAAGAACAATGTCCTCAAATATCATTAGTTCCCTTAATGGTGATGTGTGCAAAAAAACCCCTTAGAAATAACTGTTTTGGAGAGGCATGGTGACTCGTTCATTTTTTTGGGCACATTGACTATCTTCTAGATTGCAAGAAGTTAAATACGAGTTCTTGTACAGCCTTATTAGTGACAGTTCAGTGCACTTTTAATTATAAGCCTGTGTTACAGCTCTGATTTGAATGGTGTCAGAAGCTGCTGGGATGTTGGGGCTACTGCTGGCTCACACCTCAGTTGTGAGCAGTCAGTTTTTTTATTATCTATTAGTTTAAAATGAAAAAGGCTGACACTCTCTCTCCATCTGACTCTGAACAAGAAATGTAATTAAACTCCCCAGTTTTGACCTACAACCTTTGAAGTAACTTAACTTAACCTGTTTGTGACTCACCTTGAGAAACTTCTAAAGAGCCCCTAGATTTTCCCCACCAAACTGTTTCCTGGACGTTACTTGCAGGAACTGCCTGAAATCCACTTCAATACTTTTTCTTAGCTATTCCTATGAAAATCATTACCATTCCCACTCATCAACCCATGCCACTGTAGTTTGTTAGCAACACTTTAGAGCACCCCATCACTTTCAACTCTGCTCAACTCTAAATTTCAGTAGCCGTTTATTAAACCAAGTCTGCCCTAAACCGCTACGTACCTTCTTAATCCTTATCTCAATACAAAAAAAAATCAAAGAACAGCAAGAAAACACAACATTTATTATTTGTGTGAAATAGAGTTTATCTAAAATCACCTTTAAGTTTCACGTGAGTACCAGAAATTTCACACAAACAATGGCAGCCTGTCTGTTTTGACTACCTCAAATTATAGCAGCTACCTCGTGTTGCTAGCTTCTAACACTTCAGCTTTCACAGGGTCAACAGTAAGGACTCTACTCAGGCTAGGATAGGAACTCCAAAAGGCTGTGCTGAATCCAGACAGCCCTACGGACTTCATGTGCAGTGGACAAGCACATGAATGATGCTGGTGAAATTGGGACTATAGCCTTCCGGAAAAGAACTGTGAAAAACAAAAGCTACATAAATGCAGTCAATGGATAAAGCTCCATTATAAAACCAAAAGCAAACGAGAACATCTGCATGTGTCACATAAAGAACATGTCATAAAATAATGTATTTTCATTGAACTCCGAAAGGTGGGCTCTGCCTATGCTGTCTGTCACTCAGAGGATTGTGGGTGACCATATAGCTCCAAGCAGTGGGTAGGGATGTCAGAAGGTCCTTATGTTAACTGCAATGACTCAAGAACGTGCACTGCTTCCGGGTCCTATCCACTTCCTAACTACCAGAACAATTTGGGTAACAGCAACTTCCACCATGGCTTAAGAGTCCTTACCAATTTGAATTTTTAAGAACAAGTCTACGTTTGAGAAAATGGCTGTTATCTAATATCCATTCTTAAAGCCCCATAGTTGAGATTTACTCCCATCTAGAGGTGTATTAAATAAATTACAATCATTTACTAAATTTACCAGCAAATGCGGTTGTTCAAACCACTTATGGGCCTAGGGTTGGCTGAACCACTAGTAAACATTAACAATTTTGGTTTATAACTGCAATTGGCAGTTAATAATCATTAAATAAAATCGTAAAAAATTATAATACTATATCATTAAACTATTAAAGACAAAAGAATGTTTGAAGTACAAACTTTTAGATACAACAGATCATCTATATATAATAATCACAGACAAGTAATTTGTTGATGAAACACAATCACATCCCTGTTACAAGTACTTATCCTCTATAATGCCACCTGAGTAAAACATGGGAAACTACGAAGAGAAGAAAACAACCACAAACAAAAAAAGAAAAAAAATGCTGAATCTTAACAACAGCAGTCCCTAGTTAATTAAACAATTGATCAAGCTTTAGCTTATTTTCCAGGACTGAATAACTGTCAGTCAAACCAGCAGCAGGTATGCAATAATAACATCGTTTGGATGAATCTGGAAAGTGGAATCAAGAATGTGGACACTTGCTTCTAGCCTCACAATGCTATCACTTCTTTTAACATGAGCTCTACCGGAATAAGGCAAACGGTAAGGGCACTTCAGCATGCCAGTGGTTACCATAGTGAAAATCCTCTTTGTACTGTCTGAACTTGGCTGGCAGTAAAGAATGAGGTAGGAAGAAGAAGCAGTTATGGTAAATGAACTTATGTTAAATAAACTGTCCGTCGGTGGAAGGCTTCCACTTCAGTTTTGCATAAATGGCCTGTACTTATATAGCACTTTTTCAAGACAGGAGACCAAAGCACTTTACACTACTTTCAGTCATTCACGCACACACTGATGGTGGCAAGCTACATTGTCTCACTGATAGAACCGAGGCTACCATACACTAGCACCACTGGGCCCTCTGACCACACATCAGTATGCGGGTGAAGTATCTTGCCCAAGGACACAACAACACTGAAAACCGGAACCGGCTCGAACCGCCAACCCTTTGATAGCAGGGCAAACTCCTACATCCAACGCCATTATTGCCAGTAGGAACCTCTTATCTGACACATAGGAGCTATAGAGCTGCTCACAATCTCCTCCCTGACAGAAAGTATAGGGATAATGAACCTTACTGTTTTCAATAAAAAAAAAATGTTTTGTAACGTACTGTGTGCAAATGTACATGCCTCCATGTTTTTTGGGTTTCAAAACCGAGAGCTTCAGTTGTTTAACTAACATAATGACATCCTTAAGGCTAAGGGCTGTCCGGATTCAGCATAGCAGTCCGGAGTTCGTTTCCTACCCTGGATAGTGTTCTTACTGTTGATCCTGCAAAAGGTGCTAGGTACAGGAGCTAAGGGCGAGAACTTGCCTGATTCAGAAGGAGCTAATTAGCCCTAAACCACATGTAGTCCCAGATGGAAGATAAGACATTAGCTGAGTGCTAGTGCATGTGGTAAGTGATGGGTTACAAGAATGTGGCTGAAAAAGGAAAGAGAAATACAAGACACACAATTAAAAGAAATACACTCGAAGTTTAGAAATCAGTAGAACATGATGTTGAACCCAAAGCACTCAGTAGAATGTTCAAAGCAAAGCTCCCTCAGGAAGATTTAAAACTACTTCTAAGATATCTGCCTGCCCAGGAAACTGTTTATAAAGTTTTAGAGAAAACAAGAAGCAAACGGTTTTACTTTGTTGTTGTCTTCTTATAAGCAGGATCATTAAAGGTCCCTCCTCACATGTCTGGGATGGTTCAGTCAGGGTGTGGGTTATCAGTTCCACATGCTTGGGCCAGAAGTAAACCAGGAGGTTCCACAATTAGTCAAATTCTCAGAAAAAAATAAACTATATTGCCTCCTCTTGGAAAATCTTCCTAGAATTTCTACTTCAGATCAAAGAATCCAAAAGCATTTGTACACAATTTGAGGAGTTGGGAATCTGATGGCCAGACAGGTTCTAAAGCTTTGATTAGCTTATTTTCTGAATGAATGATAAAAGTGGAGGACCAAACTTTGCCAGAAAGTTTGTAATCTCAAGCCAGATTATTGTGTGTTCCAAACAAAGCGCTCAACTGAGACCGAGGTGTGTCTTTGTTTGTTATAACCAGGTGTGATGTAAGAATGACAGTCTGGTGATATGTAGTTTGATGCAGCACAAGGCAAATAAACTAGAAATCACTACTGGGAGGACAACATAGTTGCTGTCCTACTCTGCCCTTTTTATAACCTAATGCCAAAATAAACTTCACTGTTATATTAATTTATCTGTGCAGCAAAGAGCCTGCAATAGTTTTGAAGCTCCACTCCCTCAGGAATTGTCTCGTCTTGGTAAAAATATACCAATACCAATTTAGACTCTCATTTTCTCCTGGTAATTTTCTCTATCCTCTCGCTGAGCAAAAAGTAGGGATGGTGCTCAATTTCAACAGAAAACAGCAAGCAGAATGATTTACTGTAATTTCTGCTTATTTTTACATCTATGGAGTCGACAACACTGATTCATATAGGTAAAATGCATATGCCAAGAAGTTTGTCCCTTTTCAGCTACTGTAATCAAAGATGGGAATACAAGATGCCATCTTTCATATGATGCGCCGTCACCTATATATTTTTGAAAAAACTCTTTCTAAGCTATGGGAATGTTTTCATCTTAAATGCAATTGTCATTAGTCAATGACAGAATATGTACTTATGAAAATAATACCTAACTTTTGCTAATAAAAAGCCAAATTAGTTATACTGTCCTTTTAGCTGATGAAATTTAGCACCCATCATTTCCTGTTTTAAAAATGTCGTGGAATAGTGCAACTACTGTTTGTTCATTCAACATAACAATGGCCTTT
Organism: Jordanella pulchra; assembly: GCA_034780135.1. Lineage (NCBI taxonomy): Eukaryota > Metazoa > Chordata > Actinopteri > Cyprinodontiformes > Cyprinodontidae > Jordanella > Jordanella pulchra. Next base: position 5,117 of record JAUZNJ010063694.1, read on the forward strand.
TACCTGGTAGATAGCAACATTGTTCTACCTCCATTAAATGAGTTGGTCATAAAGTCATTGTAACCGGATGATATCTGTACACAGAGTGAAAAGCAGCATAAATAGACAGAGCTCATATTAATGAAAATGAAGTAGTCTTTAAATTTTAACAGTCTAGTTTCTAGCATGGTAAACCTAAATCTTCCGAATCTTACTTGTTTATTTCTTTATTTTTTATTTGCTAACTGACTAAGGGTATAGTGAACAGACATTGCTGATTTCCTGGGACAGTCCCCGTTTTGGACCACCTGAAATGTGGAAATTTGTTGTAACCATCAGTCGTAGCTCTTCGGAACACTTCTGTGTTTTGGTAAGTATGTTCATCGTTTCATTTTGTTTGGATTGGGTTGATCGTTGTCATAAATGTTTGGTTTGTGCCCAGGTTAAAGATGTGTTTTTTTTTAATCAAAGACGAGTACCCCAAATGTAACATGAACCAAGCTAATTAACAAAAAGTAAGACAAGACCAGGGGTTGCAGCTGGCAGGAGTAAAAGAAACTGGGATGCAATGTAACAGACAGATGGAGACAGAGAAGCTGGTCAAAACTGGAAAAAAGGACTGGAAAAAAATGCATGGTTGAGACTGAAAAGGATTTAAGACTGGGTCAAAGGTTTTTAGCATCAACAGAAGGGATTAGCTCAAAGCATGCAGTGAAGATTCAGATCTACATCCAAATAAGAGCTTTTGCTTTCACAGAAGCTCCCTGTCTCATTGGATGGGCTTGAATCGTATCAGAAGGAAGGATGACTGAAATTTCAGTTTCTCGATGTGCAACATTTGTAAAGTTATACTCCGAAAGACTTGCAGTGGGTGCCAAAGTTCTTAATGGAGGAAAGTAATTAAAAATACTTCTCAAGCTTTTTTAGAAGAATGTAAAAACATTAAAGCTATTTATCATGTTTCTTCAACACTGAAATTATGAACTACTTTCTATGTCCATCACGTTAAATTTCATCCATCGTCTTCTGCTCTTCCGTCAGGGTCACTGGAGGCTCTCCAGCTGTCTATGGATCACTGCTATAAACTTAACGCAGTCCACTTTCTTTTAACTCAATCTGAGACTATATCGTAAAGGAATCACTTTAGCTGCAAGAGGCTTAGCTGGACACATGAAGGCGCCATTTCCTAGGACATGGCGCCTTCTTTAATGAGTAACAGTTTCTAACCAGTGCAAGTCCTGAATGGTAACAATTTCAAAGCACTCGGGTCAAAATAGCAATTTTATCTACGCCTTGATCGGGTAGCTCCACTTTCATTCAGATCCATGAAGAACAATCGCGCAATGGAGGGTCAGGATGCACAGCATATCAGTTTGTAAATTCCTCATGGTCGGTTATTTTAATCTGGCTGACCATTAAAAAACAAAAAACAAAACAATAATTCAATGAATAGTTAAATACAATATCAGGGGGAAAGTGTCAAGACTCGAGTCTAGCATTTCCATTACGCGCAGCAGAACGCTCACCCACCCGGACGCGCTGTCCGAATGGAGCGACGGTGGTGACTGACGATGAGGAGCGCCGTTAAAACCACAGCCTTCAGCAACTCCAACACCTTACAACTTCAACACTTTACTTCCCAGCTGTGCGTAAAGCGCATCAGTGTCCAAATGCCTGTGCCATGGCTCGCCTCGTCCCTCTAATTTACGGATGGAGGAGCGCGTCTTCGTGTCCAATAAAGTTCAACAACCTTTGCTGTGAAGATATTTAAACCCTTTGTTAATTTTTAATCTTTTGTTTCGACATTGATCACCGAGGAAGCGTTGTCCATCATGGCCGTTGCATCCTGAGATGGATTTTGAGGTGAATGATTTGAACGCCTCGGACTGTCCGCGGAATGAGAGCGGCTGCGAGCTCAGCGCGTCCTCCGGCGGGGTGTCCACTGCGCTGGCCAGCGTGCTGATCTTCACCATAGTGGTGGACATCCTGGGAAACGTGCTGGTTATTCTATCCGTGTATAGGAACAAAAAGCTCAGGAATGCAGGTGAGGAGCCAAGTCATTATGAATAATTATGTGTTGGGTTAAAGAAAAATATAATGAAGAGGAAGGTGCTGAATTGTAGAATAAACCTGCAAATTTTCTGTCAGACAGAAAACTAAACTTAATCTGGGATATTTCTTTATTAAGTCATAATCTTTCTGAACTTTATTTACAGGATTGTTGAAAAAACATGTACAGATTAAGGTCAAACCTGCTCTCCTTGTTTCATTCATATATAAATATATCTATATATATAAATATAAATAATGTAATCCAACATGTATCCTGTGACCCCCTTGCTTAACAATCAGCCTCCAGTCTCCATGAGGCACTTTCTGCAGCCTTGCATGCCAGCCTTCATATCAGTCCATAATAACACTCTCCTCCCTCTGGCTGCATGGCTACTGTACCCTTGGCTTCTCTGGCCCAGATAAATCACACCCCTCCTTATATCATGACCTGAAGTGTCCCATGAGAAGCCAAGGTGAGAGGCACTGCCATTCTGTCTATAGCTCCTGTGGCGTCTCTGATGTCTTAAATCAAACATATCTTTTCCCTTTCCGCCACATCTGTGATGCTCTGACTGGACTTCTCCAATACCTTGTGCCTCTTTTATTACCCTTTCTTGCAATACGGTTAAAAATATCTCCACCGGAATAAATGATGTTTTGTGTGTTAGGCAGCATAAAGGTGCTCATTTATGCAGAAAAACAACAGCTCTATTTCTTTCCTCATTACTTTTTTCATTCACAATCTCTATTTTAGATCTTTGTGAGAACAGAGAAACACTAGGAGACATTATAAGCAATTGGAAGAAAATGTATCGTCCTCTCTTGAACTTCTAAGTTGCATGTTCAAGGATATTTTTAGAGTTCAGAGATTCACAAGACTAAAAGACGCAGTTTTTGATAGGGTTTATTAATATTTGTTATTCTTTGTTAGATTTAATTGGATGAATATTTGCTCATTGTGCTTTATTTTTTAATTATTGTACAAGCTAACAAACCACTGACATTTCAAAAGCTTGAACTCTTTTCTTTCCATGAAAAGGTTAAAAAAATAAATTTGTTAGTTTGCTAATGGAAACTATAAATGTATCTGAGAACATGATCTTAAAGACTTTAAACTACTTTGGAGATATATTACATCTCCCAACAAAGCTTATTATCTCTTTTGCTGATGTAATGTTTCTTTAACCTTGGAGGCCTCATCGTATTATTTACATAGTTTTAATGAAATTTTGAATCATGTCATTACACAATGTGTGTCATTGTTATTCTTGAATTCTTCAACTGAGATCCAGATTTTCAAACACAGGAGTAAAGTGAAGAGATGATGATTAATATTGACAAGCGACAGGAAACTGGCATCCAGACAAAACTTTGGACCTTCTAAGTTAAAGTTTCAGTTTGTTTTTTATAATTTGCTTATCCTTTGTGGATGATCCCTGTTAAAGACAAATCAGCAGCAATTGCCATCACAAATCATGTGCAGTTAACCAATAAAAGTCAATTACCTCTGTAAAACACAAGTGGTTAATCAACAGCAAATGCCGAAGCAAAAAAAGAAAATATTAGATAATGCTTTTTCTTTATTTGGCTAAACCTTATGTAGTAATTACAGGTTGATAGACCCTATTGATACGGGTTAGGGTTTATATATATATATAGCTTTACATTGAGTTATGTATATTAAGCAGAAATAAAAAACAAAACAAAAAAAAACCTTTCCATGAAAAGAAATGACATTTCTTTGTTACCACATTCATTTATTGGAAATGTGTGTTTAGAGTTCAGCATCTTGTTGTGAATCATTTGAAGAACATTTGTAGAAAAATTATAAATATTTAATTAGGAAAATTTAAAAGCAGTCATTTGGAGGCACGCATGTTGTAGCTACTGGAGCTGAAAGAAAGTAGGTTACTTAGGTATACTGGGAGTTTACCCAGCAGAGCTTTATGAATAAAAAACTCCCAGACTTGTGGTCTACAGATGGTTAAATGACCCTGCCAATCCACACATACCACCAATGAGTTAGAGATTTAATATATGAGGTGAATCTTAAACAAACATTATGCACAGAATGAAGGCCCCTTAAAGCCGAGGTACTTAACAACAGAAGAGTGGCTTTAACTTGCTTTTTTTGGCATTACATTTGCATGTGATGTAATACAACATTTATTTTTGAAATAGAAAAATAAAAGTTTAAAATGTCATTTTTCAATAGATAGATTAATATAGTTTTCTGAGCATTTATATCCAACTTCAGACTATTTAGGCTTTTTATAATGACAGAAACGCACCCTAAATATGTACTCTGCCATAGTGACAGCAGATGTGAAGATTATATCATCTGTTTATTTAGTTTTACTAAATTATCTTTATTTAATTCCTTCAGAAAAAAAGAGAGAGAAACAAAACAAAACAAACCAACAAAAAAACAAAAACAAGAGAAAAAACAGGAGCCTAAACCTTGGGGTACACCTTTAGTTATGTAATAAAAAAAAGTTTGGCCTTCTGCTTCTACTTGTCAAATAATTCTTAAAATCTTTTCAGAGCCATGAAAAAAAGCCAATATTCCTCTGTTCGTTCAAAAGTAATTTGTTGACAACAGTCACATACTTTTGAAATATCTACTAATTAGGGAACACAGTGTTCTGTCCAATGATTTTAATCTAACTAAAAAATCTAGCTAAAAGTTTCAACTGACTTCACATAAGGTCCAGTAATTGTTAATTTGTAGGAATGGGCACTTTTATATATAACAAAAAAACTTATGCAACATTAAATATTGTATGCATTTCATTTAGTAGGAGATTAAAATTAGAAATGGGCTCATCAGTAATATTTGTTTGATCATGATGAACAGGACCTGCAGATTTTAATTTGAGACAGTTCCAAGTAGCCCCTAAGAAATATGCCAAATCTAAATATCTCAATGTAGTCCTTACAGAACAAGGACTACAACAAAGAACAAGAGCTACTAAAAGGGCATTTACATTTGATACACTGAAAAAGTCCTGTAGGAATCCTCCTGCCTGAACCCTTGTTCAAAGTAATGTTAACGAGGCTGCTGGATTAGGTTGAACAGTGTTTCAGAATAATGAGCCTCTAATTGAAATTTCAAATGCATTACGTAAAGCATCTGATTAATTCAACCAAGAAGCTTTCAGTTTGAAGTGTAGAAGTCTCCAAAAGAGTAATTTGATTTTATGGTTTGCAGAAATGACATAGTTGGCAGGGCTCCGACAATAGGCGAGGGGTGAATGGCCTTACGCTGGTTGACTGTGGACACTGCAGTAATTGCAGACCTCAGCATTTCCCCTGCTCTAATTAGTGCAAGTGCAGGGGTGAACAGTTAGCTTGTATGAATGCTAACCCCATAAAGCCATTGAAGCTTCTAGATTCTCTATTTATTTTTCCTCACAGAGTGTCCTTAAATGTCTGAAATTGTTGCTGCTGTAAACAATCTCCGCTCTGCTCTCATCAAGCTATTTATAGCGGTTTTTAGCTCCTATTGTATGAAAGTGTAATTGAACAAGGCTTTCAAACGGACAGAGCCGAATAGCTGCAAACAGCTGTCCGCCATAAACACCCCATCTCTGTGATGGATGGCTGCTTTGTGGGGCAGATTAGAAGACACAGGAGGTCTTTCAGTGAGCATAGGATAGCGATCATTATTCAAAATACGTGAAAGCAACAGTCGGACTTGTTTATTTATTCATTTTAATTGCTTTTGTTGTGTTTCCTCAAAAAGCTGAAAATATTTACCTCTCTTTTTCCTCTTTGTAATACACATTACTAAGGCAGCTGGTTTTTGCTTCTCGGAACACACAGCAGCAGCAGGACCGTTCCGCTCGGCTTCCCTTTTACATGCTGCATCCCCGTGTCTTCCACCACAACAAACACGAACATGTGCACACATCCATTCTGTACAGCTGCTGGTACATCCTGATAGAAACTAAAGCAGTTCAACAAACAAGGATTGGTAGCTCACGTTCCATCGCGTGAATAGACAGCATCCTCTGAGTTTTTTAATGGGGCTCCGTAGGACTGCCAATGGGATCTTAATACTAGAGTTTCCCTATGGGGTTAGCCATACCAAAAATAAACTCAGAGAATGCAGGAGAGAAAAGGATGAAGGGAGCAGATGGAAAGAGAGAATTCAAAGCAAGACCCAGTGCCTGTCTATATCTGTGCATGTGTGTGTTTAGTTTGTGCTACCGCGTTGAGAGCTGTGGGTCATGGGGCATGTAACTTTGGGGATGAAGCTGAATTTTGTGAAATCATGCATTGCATCCCTGCATCTCTCTAGAGTCATGAGCTCCTTGCTCCAACCTCCTGAAAAAAAAAAGAAAAAGGGAAAAAGTCCAGAGGGAGGGTTAATTGAGTCAGTGGACTTAGTGAGTCAGACCAGAAGCCAATTTAAATTGACAGCACAGATCCATGGGGAATATCACTTTGCACACTACGTTTAACATGTCTTCTTCTTCCCGACAACAAAATCCTGGCAGGCATTTTGTCATATAGTAAGAATGCTGGCTGTTAGATTAGGATTATCTAAGAAAATCTGTATTATTCTCCATTGACTTCTGGATCATTTAAATCATGGCACAATTTCCATAGTTTTTTTTGTTTGTTTGTTTTTTCTTGTGCTCCAGTGGTGACGATGATTTTCTTTGGCCGGGCTTTTTGCAGGCTGTGCCACCTAAAGGCAACTTGTGTCAGTTTAATCTTAAAAATCTCCAAATCTTTTGGCTCCCAAACAAAACTCAATTCACTCATCACCAGTGTCTCATCAGCTCTAATGTCCTTGCTGGGAGGTTGTTCTCGCCTATTTATCATAACTTGACTGAAGAGAACGTAATCTAATCTGAGATTAAGCCATGCATCGATGACAGAACGATTCAAACAAATGCGTACACTCCCACATATTTTTTCCCTTTCATAACCTTCTTGTTTTTGTAAATTTATCTTTCCTTCAAAGGTGTTTAAATTTAGCTGTGTGAATAAAAGCATAATACAGTGTGTCACGTTTCCAGTAAGAGCAGTCAGAGTGATGGGACACAGACGGTGGGCGGGACACAGAAACAAACAGCCCTAAGGTTCATGTATGTGTGGGAACAGCAATGGAAGAGATGGGAGTGAGAAGCTGCTTGGCTGGCAGCATTTCTGTTTGTGTTTTCTTCTATCAATCGTATCTCTACTTTTCTTATGCAGAATAAACACTGGTGTTCTCCTAATTTTAAAGGTTTGAGAAAAACTTTAATCAGATAGCGTCTTTCATGCTGCACAACTATTCACACCCGTTTGACTTGGACATTGGATTACCCTCCCCAGCATCCTGGCATTAGCTCCCCTGGTCTACAAGTCTGGGGCTGTTGTCCTCAAACCACCAAAGAGTTGTGGAAATTTTGAAGAGGGATTTTAAAAGAGACTTGTCTCTGACCAAAACACCTTTGTCCACTTTTACCTTGTGCCATTTAACATGTTGCAGGCAGAAAACAGAAATTCTTCTGCATTGTTTTACAATTTCTGCCACTAGAGGACAGGTGGTTGGAGTGCATGATTAGGAATCCCCTGTGGGCAGAATCTCCCTCCTGAGTTGTGGATCCCTGCAGCTCCTCTTGCTTCTATAGAGCTGCTATAATCTCCTTGACCGGCTCATCATTTCAGGTAGTCCTCCAGTGACATGTCTAAACAGTGGTATTATGTTTTATTTCCTGACTTTGTTTTAAACTTTCTTGCATAGCTTTATCCTCAACCTAACCGCTGTGTTTTTCCCTGCGACCTTCACAGCTGATTTTCTCCTCGTTTGAATGACACACAGCTGCATTCAATTTAATATTTATATGGCCTTTGAAAGTCAGCGGTTACAGTATTTTTTTGAAGGGGTATCAGAGTACAGGGGGCCAAAAATAAAACATTCACCATACTTAAAATTTTTGGTAAGAACTCAAATGAAAACCCTTTTAAAAATATATACATATGAGTATTTATGCAGGACCCTGAAAGAAAATATGGAACAATCTTGTTTTAAGTAACAAAACAAAGAGAGCACGCTTAGGAAGTGGACTGGGTGCCCCCCTCAGCTCCCAGGAGACACTAAAACCAAGAGTCAGTTGACCTGATGGTGTATTTTACTTGGCTGACAGTTTTTGTGCAGGTGCAACCCACTGTAAATAAAAAAAAAAATGCAGAGTTGTATCAGAGAAGTTAAAGACTCCGTGTCAGCTGTCCCTGCTGGACTGTACCAAATCAGCATCCTGGCTAAGCTGCGTGCAACTCACACTTGATAATTATAGCTCCAGAAGAGGTCAGCGGGCAGGACTCTTTCCTTGTATGCAGGTGTGAGAACAAGTTTGTCAGTAACTATTTTAACCCTAAAACAACTATTTGCCTGAATACTGCAGCTCTGGACATGATGAGCATCATTCTGGCCAAGTTGGCTAATTACACACACAGGGACGTAATGGTGTGTCCAATGTTTTCATAATGAATGCCAGAAAAAACAAAGTCAGTCATCTGCCTGCTGCACAGCGATCCTCTCAGCAGCATTTTAGCACTTACCTCAACCCTGACGATAAGTGCTGGAGAGAGGTTCGGCTGAAGAGAGCTGTAAAGCTGGAGCATACCCTGTGCAGCAGGCAAGCATGATAGCATTGGGCCGCATGAAGTCAGCGAGGAATCAAACCTCTGCACGGTGACAAATGCACACGGCGAGTGCTGCCAGCATCACAAATGGAATCTGACAGATTTGCCCACTGAGCTGACTCGAGGATGAAGAACAAATGCTTTTATTTTTATCTCAGTACACTTCAGAGATGGCTTTTAGGGAGCTGAAAATTTGTAGTCACTGGCTACTCAAGTTGCTGGAAAAAATATACGATAAACATCATGTTTTTCTTTATATGATAAAGACAAAAAGGCACCTACCACTAAATTGCTGTGTTTCTTTAATAAATATGTGTAAGGAAGGTAAACTGTAATCAGCCTGGTTTTCCCTGAGGTTCAGGCTGTGTAATAAGCTTGTATTCTGGAGACTAATCCTTCACATGTGTTCTAAATTGACTTTCATCGTATCTGTCAATAGTTGGTGTTATTTCAGCTGTCTGAGTGACTCAATGCGCACTGAGTCTCTCCAACATTACTAACTTAATTATGTCTCTGCATACATAATTTACAGAAAGAATATTTTTATGCGTGTAGTGCTGCTTTGGGAAATAAATTCTTGGTAATGAAAATGACAGGCACTATCTGATCAAAATTTCATTTGCTTTTTATATTGTTTCATGCCCAGTGTTGATTCTAAGACTGTATTCGAAGGTGGTAAATCATTTATCTGTATGACTAACGTGTTTTGTTCTTATGATGAGCTTGACTTTGAATGAACAGCTGCTTTGTAGAATACAGTTCTTTTACAAAATCCATTCATAACCTGTAAGCTGTTTTGTATTTAGTGACAGACCAATCTTGTTGTACTGCTATGTGTTTAAGTTATCGCGTTTCTCATCTGATTCTGGGTTTAGAGGTAGATTTTTTTCCTCCCAGAACAGCTGCGTTTGTAAAAGGGTTAATTGTCATTTTTAGATTAACAAGAGAAGATCCAGTTTTATGTGAGCGTGACAAGCAGTGGTTTTTAAAACAACACTGTTTAAAAATATCTTCATTTTAGATTTGTCTTTATGTTTATTAAAAATCAATTGGACTAAAAACCAGTTTGACTAAAGTTCCTATCAGTTGTAAGTGGGTAAAATGCAGATTGGAAAGCCCAGCCCCTGTCCAACAGTGAACTGAACTGTGTAGATTGTACTCACCTGGTTCAGTGGCTTTACAGAACAAACACATATGGTGTGTTCGATTTCAGCAGCTGCACCTTCTAAGGACCCGGTTCTACCTGGAGTGGTACCTTCTACGGCTGTGAAAATAAGGAGGCCGGAAGAGTACGCTCTGTTGCCTAGCAACTGTGACAATTGATACAGAAATCAGGGAAAGAAAGAATGCTAATTTTATTGTTAATGAGCGACAGCAGCAGAACCGTGGTCTAAGATATCAGATCTGAAGTTCAGACAAAGCACAGATATTGAAATCTTTGCGTAAATGTCAATCAAACTCTTTAACACAGTCACAGAATAAACCCTCTTAATAAACCAAACATTACCTGCCACTTACTTTTTACTTACATATTTTGTATTAAACTGCATTTACAATATTCACCACCGTTTGTCGCCATTTCCTCTTTCCTCTGAGCATGAATCAGCCGCCTTGCCTGAACTCGCAATGAATCACGGGATACCCAAGTCTATGTAGGATACACAGGACCCATCCTTTAAAATGGGTGAAAAGAAGGCTGCATTCACTGGCTGCATACGAACTTTCAATCTCAACAGGCCACGGTAACATGTTATGACATAATCGGCCGATGAATCCAACCTTCGCAGGACGCAGCTGCTGGATACAAACACAATGACTCCATATATCCCACCTCTTGAATTAATTTTAGAAATAGTACCACAAACATCAGGGATTTTATCCTTAGTTCTCTCGGATTTAGGTAAGAGTTTTAGCTGGAACCAGATAATGTCAATTGCAACCTATAGATAATGAGAAAAGAAGCTGGCTTTTTTGTTAGTTTAGTTTGTTTTTTTTATCTCACCAGATGATTTTGGTTCAGAGGGCGTAAGGCGGGGTACACCCGGGACAGGACGCCAGGCAACACATAGACACAGAAGGACAAACAACCATGCATACACGCACTCACACACACGTAGGGACAATTGAGAGATGCCAATTTACCTCATATTTTTGGACTGTGGGAGTACCCAGAGAGAACCCACGCATGCACGGGGAGAACATGCAAACTCCATGCAGAAAGACCCCAGGCCGGGATCGAACCCAGAACCTTCTTGCTGCAGGGCAACAGCGCTAACCACTGTCAACCGTACAGCCTCCTAGTCTCTTGAAGCTTGCATATTTTAGTGAATCAGAGTTGGTGTCACTTTCAGGGTGGGAGGGAACTGAGTCTAAGTACAGAGCAGAGTCAGGGAGGCAAAGGAAACCCATTGGGTGCGCTGTTGAAGTGGAATTTAGAGCCCTTGAATCATCAATTTAACAGGCTTAACTGTTTGTCTTTTTCATTACATGCAATGTATAGTAACAGCTTGTCAGAAAACCATTAAAGAGCTGGTTAAAGAGGTGAGGAAAGGCAGCCTCAATAACCATGAGATAAGCTGGGGTTAAAAGATGTAACTATGGATGTTGGTCTACAACTACTGATCCTTTATCTCTAAAAAGGTGTTTAAGACAACACTCATGCAAAGGCAGAGGTGAAGGTTTATCAGGTAACAATACCCAGGTAGGTAGGCTATTAACATATCGCACATGTATCAACATTCTTCTAGTCTAGAGGATTTTGTGTTTTTATTTTTTTTAATTAAGGTTGAGATGTTGAGAAAAAATACTCTATATGAAGGTTTTAAAAGTTACATTTTTAAATATATCAGCTAACACATGTGAAGGATTAGTCCCTAGAATACAAAACATTTGCATAAATACGAATAAAAACGTGTGCAACATTAACAGCATGCACAAAGGTGATCTACTAACTAGGAGTGTAACAATATATAGATAAACCTCCACACATTTAATAAATAATTAATAATCTGACATAAATACAAAATGAAAAAATGAATCATTGTCATTTTTAAGAAACCCTTTAATTTTTAAATGTAAAAGGAAGGAGACTGCGGGAAAAAAAACAATTTTAAAGACTAAAAGAAAAAAATAAATAAATACAAATCAATAGCATGGTTACAAAATAACAAATTGGGGCTGCAGAAACTTTTGCAATTTAGATTTCTTTCTTTTTTTTTATATAAATCATATGAAACCAATCCTTAGTATATCCAATGTAAATAATGTTAGCATAGGAATAGGTTAAGGTTAAAGTACCTCCGGTGATGATTGATGCAGTTCACCGTACATTAATGTGCCTCCAAATCAAGGCTCAACAGATAAAACAAAATGACATAAGAAAAACAAAGGCTATATAGAAATAAGAATTCTAATTTTTGCATGAAACCAACATATATAAATTGTCTGGTGATTTTTGTACAAACAAACTTGGTCTTTATTCAGCTAAAATACTCTCAATAGCTGGAGTTGCTATTTCCCTTGAGTATTTATTTATGACAGAGTGGTGATCACTCTTAAAACAACTCAACTAAAAGTTAAAAGTGCCGTGCAGGAGAACTATGCCTAAAAATACATTTCTTTCCACAAAAAAAGTACTCAAGTAAATGTAACAGAATAAATGTAAGTAGTTCCTATCAACCTCTTTCCTGCAGCGTTTGGGCATGAAGCAAAGTACACCCTGAACAGGTCGTCAGTGCATCAATGCAGTTGATCAAATCTTAAGCTGATTTTCTGAAGCTAAGTTTCTGCGTCCATATTTAGTATGTTTGAAAATTAGTTTCAAACTTGCACACAAAACTGTGTTCAGTCATTGATGCAAAAGAGACGCATTAGTACAGTGAAAGAAGATGGAGAGAGACAACCATAAATATATTTGAACTGTGAGAAATACAAATCGTAGAGACACATCAGTCTAGCAATGACATTTTGGAGCAGCATTGTTATATTTCCAGCAAACTAGAAACTGATCAGATGGAACGAGAGAACACATGCCTGACTAAGACAACATCATGCTTCCCAAAAATGAATGTCATACAAATCTTGGGGCTTAATACATATCTCTTTTTTATTTTTAGGTTGTTATACACACATCCAAATGATTTTAAGTGGTTATAGAGTTTATGTGAAAATCTGCAGGAATTATGTTAAATTTGCCGAAGGATTTACAGATTGTACGTTTATTAACTGCTCATCTAATCTGACAGAGATATTTATATAAACCTTTGTAACTTTTTCCTTTCACTTCTCAACTACAACTGCCTTGTATTTGGCTACCAAAAAAGTTTGATTGCAGCACATAAAAATGGGGATATGAATGTGCTTCATCTAAAACGAATACACTTCATGCTTCATTATGTTAGCTTTCGATTTCAGTAAACCTTTAAACTTATTATTTAAAAAAAATAAAGCTAAAGAATCCAACAGAGCTAATTTAATACCCCTAAGACCAAGAAAGATATTCTCACACACTGCAACATGCCCAAACACAAGAATACCATCACGTTTGCTGAAGCTCACAATGTTGCTGACTGCAGTGTGAGATTAGTGTTTATTACAGAAAAGAATTTGAAGATCGCTAAAGTCAGACAGAGAACATCAATAGCACTCAATGGACAGTGGAATGTTTTAATTTGGGCTGAAAGAACAAATAAATAGAATACCAGTAATGACCATGAAAAGATAGCAAGACTAAGCATGACGCGGAGAAGAAAACCAGCTTGTGACACAGATAACTTTAATCCATTTTCATGGCAGAACAAAGAAAAAAACTTAAGATCAGTCTTTTTTTAGCAGTTTTACGATGGAAAACATTCAGTCATCCCTCCAGCAAGAAAAGGTTTAGAAATGTGTAATGTGACATCAAGATGAAAAGATGGACACTAATCACACAGTTGTGTTCTGCTGCTCTCATGTAGTTTGTTACGCACTTCTCTCTGAAGTCAGGCGCTGTTTCATTTCGGTTCGCAGCTCTAACTTGGTTATCTCTTTATTAGATCACTGCTGCGTTATACATAACATATAGACTCGATGTCAGTGGACAATATTATATGAGTAAACAAACAAGAAAAAAAATGCTTAAATATTTTTTCTGAAAAACAGTAACATTTTTCACAAGTTGCAAAACCTTTTAAGCTTTATTCAACCAGGATAAAGACCCATTTAGATTAAAATCTATTTTTAACTGTTCTGGCCAAAAGGCAGCAACAAATATAACACACTGCTGAAAAGTTTCCAAGTTGTTATATTAATATTGGTTTAGTCCTCCTATTAACCAAGGGAGAATATTTTATAACGTATCTAGGAGCTAAAGACATGTTTAGCCGTATTGCTCTTTCTGCTGAAATAACAAAGACATTGTGGGTTTTACAGGTCAAGTTCAACCAGTTACAATATGAACACATGCCTTATGTTTGAAATGTGAGTTTTATATTTATATTTTTCGGATAAAGATGCAGAAGGTAGAGGTAGGTGAAAACAGATGACTTGCTGTGGTGACCCCTAAAAGGGAAAAGCTGACAGAAAAAGTCTGTATGTTCTGTTAGATCTTCTCAAACAAGAACAAATACACTCACTCTTAGGAGCTCTCAACATCCCTTAAATGAGGTCCTTTAGATGAGGTGTCCTGTACCTTTTAAAAATGTCTCTCCTTCAGAATACCTGAGTCAAATAATTGTCACGACTCTGGAGAACTTGACTGTACATATTGAGTAAGTAATGAAGCTATTTGTTTCAGGTGTGAGAGTAGAAACACATCTTAAATGTGCAGGACAACAACTGAGGAACCATGAATACAATTTAACATTTCCTAAATTTTTTTATAAAAAGTTCAGAGTCATTCCAAAGACTTCATGAAAAACTGACTTGCTCACAAAGCCGTTACTGATGTTAACTTGATATGATCCTGTTAGAGTCCAGGTTTTAACCATATAGACGATGACTGGAAGTGAATATGAAGAATTTGGAGATTATCTTTTTTTTATATTGTTTCATCCACTTATTACCGGTGCCCCTGGAAGCTAAAAAGATATTCAACATTGCCTTAATGAAGGCACCATGCTTGAAATGGTTGCGCCATGACACTTTTTTCTTGTTGCTTTGGTTAAATAGATCAATTTTTTTTCATCTAACAATCAAACATTTGTCCTTAGGTGCTGGGTGAATTAGTTAAAGAAATAAACTCATGGATGTGTCCACATTTTTTTCAGCTGAATCAAAACCTGAGGTTATAATTTTCGGATCAAAAGAAGAGAAAAAAGTATTTAGCGTCGAGTTAAAGGAGATCGATGGGTATATTCACTCAGTCTGCATTTATTTCTTTCATTGCAAAGAAATGAGAACAAAACAGATAATGATAGCATGAGGTTCAGGTCTGTTCTGGTCTGAAACAGTTTCCACACCCTAACTTAAACTCTGAAGATTTTCAAAATCCAAAACACATTACTGGAGAAACAATTACATGTTATGAGAACTAGGACTGGATTGTTATGGAAGGATTATTTCTTGTCCCAAAACATCATATAAGTTAGACAGTGTGTGGCCTTATAAGTGGAAAGACCTAAGTTATTAATTTTATAAGTAAGTAATTGGAATAATTAAACATATGTAATAGGGAATAATAGGAGATTGATTTTTTTCCCACAACAAAGAGCGTTCAAAAGCTAGCACACAGCTTCAGCTTCTAATACAGTTAGAAATAATGAATCAGGCTCCAGATCTGGGTGTAGTAATGGACTTAGACCTTAGAGCATGCATGTCCAAAGTCTGTCCTGGAGCGCCGCTGTCCTGTTGGTTTTAGAGGTTTCCCTGCTTCAGCACAGCTGATTTACATTGGTAGTTGATTGATAGGCTTTTGCTGAACTGAAATCATCAGAATCATCTGTGCTGAAGCTGAGAAACATTGAAAACCTGTGGGACAGTGGGCCTTAAGGACCAACATTCGATATGCCTGCTTTAGAGGTTCATAAAGCAAGAAAAAAACTCAGCCCTCTATCACCTAAAAGACATCCCCAGTATTAAAAGATTAATGTCTCAGCAGGACCTTGAAAAATAAAAATTAATGTGTTCATCTTTGGTAGAATTACTGCAACAGTGTCTTCACAGGTCGGTCTAAAAAGTCGACCAGTTGCAGCTGATCCAGAATGCTGCTGCCTGAGTACTCACCAAAACTAAGAACGTAAAGCACATCAGCCCAGTGCTAAAGTCTTTACACTGCCTCCCTGTATCATAGAGAATAAACTCTAAAGACACTTCTGTAAATCTATACATCACTGGATGGCTTAGTTTCAAAATATATTACAGACTTGCATCAACAACCCAAACAGCTCAGGTCTTCTGGCTCTAATCTACTTTGTAAACCCAGAAGCAGAACCGCAATTGGAGATGAGCATTTAGTTCTTATGCTCCACTAATCTGGAATAAACTCCCAGAAAACAGTAAGAGTGCTGAAACCCTTGGTTCCATAAAATGGAGACTAAAGACACATTTTTTAGGGTGGCTTTTGACAGCTATCTAAACATTATTAGCTGAAGTTTGTGGTGTTCGATCCATGTTTTTAAACATTTTTAAAAATTGTATGTAAATGAGATCTTTTAATGATTAACTTTTTCTTTTTTATCATTTGCGATGCATCTCTGTCACTGCAGTTTTCTGAATTGTTTTGCCCTTGAAATGTGCCATATAGATGAACTTGCCTTGTCTTAAGGCATTGTGTTCTAGGATGT
Organism: Jordanella pulchra; assembly: GCA_034780135.1. Lineage (NCBI taxonomy): Eukaryota > Metazoa > Chordata > Actinopteri > Cyprinodontiformes > Cyprinodontidae > Jordanella > Jordanella pulchra. The sequence continues at coordinate 21,550 of JAUZNJ010063694.1, forward strand.
GGGTAGTTGCAGATTTCAGTAGAGACTGGAAGTTTATTTTGAAGCAAGGACAGTTTTATCTGACTTTATGGAGATGCTGGTGCTCTAAGGTTAAGGTTTAGGAAATGCTTGCTGGTTCGTTGTTGATTTTGTAAATACTAAACGGGTATTGCTTCATTTGAGGGTTAAAAGCTTTGGTCAAATCTTTGATTCTTGAACATCATTTAGGTTTCTCTGAGTCATTCTAAAGACAAACCAATAAGATTTTTTGAATGTTTAAAACAAGCTAACATGTAATAGTTGAAATGGCTTAAACCTTAACCCTGTTAAAAATACAGGGTACCCAAAGACAGGTAACAGTCAGGTGACCAAGAAATTAAATTTAATTCCACCATTTCTGATTGGAGTAGTTGGATATAATGCCAAGAACTCCTTAATGGCCACAGCATGTCTTGGAAATTCTCTGCAACTTATTAGGGTACCAATTCTCTAACTGTTATACCCCTTTACTAATTATTTTTTTATTGCTGAAGGTATTTGATTTAAAGGAAGAGCTAAAATTCATCACTAAACACCCTGGAATATTTTGATAATCCTGATAGTAAATTATTAAAAAGCTTGATGTATTGATTTACTTACCTCCCTCTTGTCTCCAGGCAACATCTTTGTGGTGAGCTTGTCGGTAGCGGATCTGGTGGTGGCTCTGTACCCGTACCCTCTGGTGCTAACAGCTATCTTCCACAATGACTGGACCATGGGAGACCTACACTGTCAGGCCAGCGGCTTCATCATGGGCCTGAGCGTCATCGGCTCCATATTCAACATCACGGCAATTGCCATTAACCGGTACTGCTACATCTGCCACAGCCTCCACTATGACCGTCTCTACAGCCTGAGGAACACCTGCTGCTACCTGGGCCTCACTTGGTTGCTAACAGCCATCGCCACAGTGCCCAACTTCTTTGTCGGCTCTCTGCAGTATGACCCTCGCGTCTACTCCTGCACCTTCGCTCAGACTGTCAGCTCATACTATACCATCTCAGTGGTGGTCATCCATTTCCTGATCCCACTGCTAGTGGTGTCCTACTGTTACATGCGGATATGGGTTCTGGTGATTCAAGTGAAACATAGGGTAAAACCGGAGCAAAGGACAAGACTGAAATCCAGCGATGTGAGGAACTTCTTGACAATGTTCATGGTGTTTGTTTTGTTTGCTGTGTGCTGGGCTCCCTTGAACCTTATAGGTCTGGCTGTGGCGATAAACCCTGCAAAAGTAGCCCCCCACATACCTGAGTGGCTCTTTGTCACAAGCTACTTTATGGCATACTTCAACAGCTGTCTCAATGCCATAATTTATGGGCTACTAAACCAAAACTTTCGTAAAGAGTACAAGACAATCCTACTTGCTCTTTGTGTCCCACGCTTGCTCCTCATGGAAACATCCAGGTGTGCCACAGAGGGGCTGAAAAGTAAGCCATCACCTGCTGTCACGAACAATAACATAGCTGAAATAAATGTATAAATTGATGTTACACTAAGAAAGTAATGGTGCCATGTTTCACTCAGTGCCTGTTGTGGATGTGTTTTCTTGTTTATATTTGTGGAGGGATTTTAGGTATCCCCCCAAACCTGTAGACAGTTGAAACTTTGGGGGGGGGGGGGATTTTTCTATTTGCGAGTAACATCAGTGCCTCTTACTAGATTAGAGATCCTAAACAGAAATTTAATTTAAGCACGTTGATTTAAAAACTAAGACAACATAATATTATTTTTTTTAATTTATGTTGACTTTGATAATTATGGCTCACAATACTTGAAAAACCCAAGTCTTTATCTATTAAAAAAATATAAAATTATAACAGTTATTAAAAAATGCAACCCAAGGAAAGGTGTACTTTTTCTATACCTTATGCAGTTTAGTGTATTAGTTCTACTAATAGATTTTATGTTATGAAATAAAATATGAAACTTGCAAGAGCATTACATGCTTATGTGTTGTGTTGTGAGTTCTTGTTTAAATCACCAGTTTACAACGGTCAGTTATGGGTATGTTGTCTCTTAAATGTGACTCCCTCTCTACACAGCATTTTGCATGTTATTTGGCAGAGAAGTAGAAACATAACATCCACAAATTAAAAGTAAATAAAAACAGCACAGAAAAGCAGAAACACAGAAATTGAAGAAACTACTTTACTAGAAATTGCAGTCCTTTTTTTGTCAAGAATCTATTTTCTACTACATCCATATATGCGTACATCTAGGAAGAGAAATACTCACTATTTATTTTACTTATTTTTTTATTGTGCATTGATGGATTTTGTTGGAAACATGATGCAAAGAAAATGTTTTGTTGCTAGCCTATTGTTGCTACCGTTTCTCCCCTTTCCTTACTATCTCAAAAGCAGCATTAATGAAAGAAACCCCCAAGCTTAGTAATTTTCCTTCGAGTACAATCTTTTTAAGCTTTAATGATCAATTAAATACGAAAGACTTAAAGGTCTTGTTTAAATTAAGTGGAAAAACGTTTTAAGTTGTCTTTGATCAAATCTCCTGTGAAGTTCCTATTTCATCTATGGTTTGTGCTATCATCTCAGACTCATTTTTATAGAAAACATAGGTTTATTAATTCACCACGACAAGGCTTCACTGTGGACACAAAAAAGTGAAATGGTTGAGAAACCTATTTCTATTAAAAACCTCCTAATAGTTTTGAATAGAAAAAGTCCCAAAAGGTTTTGTGTTTAAATGGAAAATTGCATTGCTGTCTAAGAATGCTTTCTTCCAACCACTTTACCTTTTTCATGCATTGGCTTTTAAAACTGACAAGCTCAAAGCCCTTTTTCAAAATTACTCTGAATGATTTGGAAAGTGTCAAAAGAGGAAGAGTTGCTGATAAACAAAGCTGGCCCTCTTGTTTATTAAATGCCTTCGAGACATGGGATGCATCAGAAGCCAGAGAGATGTAATTTCATGATAATGCAAGTATGCCTGAGCGCATGTCACCCTGCCTGAGATGAGCTCTGACAGCCTCCCAGCATAGCTTCCACCCTAAAAAACAAACTATGAACATTTCACCTTACGGGGAGGCTCCGAGATATCTGCATGACACATTCTTGAAATGATGCACTCTTTGTTGAAATATTAAAGAGATTACACATTTAAAATGACGTATTCAGGGTTTATAAACTTTCTAAGTGCATAACATTTCACATTTACTCAGAAATCCATCCTCTGACTTTTTGACACTGAGCTGTGGTTTATGGCCTCTAAGCTTAGATAGGTTGTTGTATGTCAGAGTCAAGCGAGTCAAGCGTAAAGAGCCAGGTGCTGTCAAGTTTCTGAGCTGCAAAAGGGGGCACATAACTGTTCTCTTCTACTTCTTACAAATAAGTGACTGTGACGTGCAAAAGAAATGCGGCACATGTGCCAGGGAAATGTCAGCAACTGGTTAGCAGCTAAAGCAGCTCGGGGGGGATATGACAGCAGTTGCTCTACCACAACAAGCACTTATACACAAATGGGTCAACCCCCTCCCCACCAACACCACCAATCTGTCTTCTCTTGTTATATATTCTTTTAATTTTTTGTTCTTTTATTTATTTTTTGGTCTACTAAGGCACTCTCACTAGTTAATAACTTCATGACTGGACTGATCAGTCAGTTAACAAAAATCCACAGCTACCATTAACTAAATGCTTAAAGAAACTGTCAAGTTTCCTATTGAATCCCTAACATACTTAGGACACTGTTATGGAAAGAATTTTTGTCTTTTAAACCATTCCTTGTTTTGTTACAGTCCATTTACAAACTTAATTGATTGGTATTTTATGTGATAATTACAGTCCAAACCATATCAATATTAACTAGTCAAAACGACAAAACATAAAAAAAACCCTAAAATATTACCTAAAATGATACTATACAACAAGTATCACTTCAACATTTACTAAAACACCACAAGTTTGATAACATTACAACACTGCGCATTAACTTAAACACAAATACAAGTTAGAATCACTACTACATTTATTAACACACCAAAGATAAAACAACACTACGCATTAACTAAAACAGAACTACAAAACAAGAATCACTACAGCATTTATTAACACACCACAACAAATAAAAAAACACTATGCATTAACTAAAACACAAATTCAAGATTAGAAACTGTACCTCATTTATTAACACACAACAGATAAAACAACCCTACAGGTTAACTAAAGCACAACTACAAAACAAGAATCACTATAACGATCACTGAAACACCACAACAAATACAAAAAAATTACTTCAACATTAAACTATCGGTAGAGGTACCAGTGGGATACACAGACATCTGTGATTGGACTCTAAGTTATGTAACCTTTGAAGAGGAAGTTATTCAGCTTGTGCTGGAGTTTTAAAGATATTGATGTTATCAGTGAACAATTACCATTTAAAAAGGGCTTGTGATGCTCTTTGAGCCACCCAAACATGGTCATGTGATTCATGAAGCTCTCACTTGTTTCAAACCTCCCATCGCTGTCACTCAGTTTGAGCAGCTTCTGGTGGAGCAAACCACAAAAAACAATTCCCCCGTTGTAGTTATAACTTCAACTTTTGTAGTTCACTGACTATGGATTTTGTAGGAGCAGCAGAGACAACTATTGTTTTTTCTCAATTTTAAACAGACATGAGATTGCAAACACCTTGTGTACTGCTATCGTGAATGCTTTTTGCATGACTCAATACAATCAGCTGAGTTTCCTTAGATAGAGAACTTTTAACCAATCTGTCTTAATGATTGAACTGAATGTAACTGAATTGAGTTGAATCAAATCTAAATGAATTGAATCATCTCGATTTGACATGACTATGTACATGAATCAAATCAAATTGAATTGAAAATAACCCCCTTAATCCAGGTGTAATCTTACCAGAACAAGTTCTTTATTAGATTCTGAGAATTCCTCTGTAACCTCTGGAGATGATTTTACTCAGAAAAATGTGTCATAAAATGATAAATATTGCAGACAGCAGTGAGCATCCTCTTCACCAGGCTGCCCTGCAACGACAGAGTCAAAAGCTTCTCTCGATTTAATGTAAGACACTTTTTTTAGGAGATCCTTCCCGCATACAGCAATGTTTTATTTTCACAAGCAACCAAAGATTTGACAGCTCATTTCCACTTAAACATATATTTTTTTGCAGAAACTGGAAAACAGAAAAATATAACAGTTTATTGGAGCCACTCAATACATTATCTCTAAGCTGCTTCATCAAGCACTGCCTGACTGCTTAACAGCTATAGTACAATACATATGCAGTTAAAAGAACTAAAGAAAATGTACAACAGTTCTTAGTATAACCACTTAGATCACAGTTTTATCCCACATAGATCCATTCATTGACTAAGTTCATGAAAATGTATTTTATTACATGAATTATTATCATGCTGAACACTGCGTACCCTTTTAAAGTACTTTTAACAGCTTTTAACCAGTTTAAACCAGCTGCGACTTGTATTTTAAATAAAATAGATTTTAAATAAATATATATTTAACATATTCCTATTACTGTATACTGGCTTAATTAAATCAAAAGATTATATTGTAATGACGCCAACACTGTAGTTGTAGTCCCACCAAACAGGGTTTATTGGAATAAACACGAGCTGTTATTTC
>JAUZNJ010063705.1:0-27191 GCA_034780135.1 Jordanella pulchra
ACCAAGGCAAATTCCTTGTAAGTCTGAAAACCTACTTGGCAATAAACCTGATTCTGATTCTGATTCTGATTCTGAAAACAATTTTTGAAACACAGTAATCACAATTAAAATGTATAAAACTTGATCAATGCCAGTGTAGGTGTTATCAATTAAAGTTTTTAAAATTAGCTCATATTTAAACTGCGTGTTATTCTAGTTCAGCTTGAAATTACTTTTTTTCTTACAGTTGAGTACAATCTGTTATGTCTTACAAAGAATCAAACAGATCAAATAGATTGAAAATTTTAAGTTAATTATCTAAGACTTGAGTGACAAGAATATGTCCTCTATGATGATAAATTGTTAAAGTCTGGAGTTGGATCTCAGAAGTTATTCAAGTATTTAATTTCCAAAAGTGACAAGGCAATATAATTTTTTGAGTAAATGACATGACATGATTTTAGACCAAGATTAAAGAAATTACTATCATTTAGCAGCTTTTAATATATATAATGAAAATAAAACTCTAAATTCAAAGCATTAGGGTAAAATAGGCTCATATGTTATTTTAGTTATTTAATAAAGACTTATTACATATAGGCCCTGATCTGTAAATATAGGAAATTGCAAGTAAATTTTTTTTTGTTTGTGCAATAAATGGTTGTATTGCAGGTGATCTGCAAAGATTTCTGTGCAAATGTTGATATACGCAAGCGGATTGGGTTCCTCTTAATAAAATGAGCACATTGCATCTTTTACTGGCAGTTGAGAGTCTGCAATACTGTTTTGCAAGTGGTAAATGTCATGCCATATCCTCCACCAATAAACTTGTGCGGTTTGGTTACTAAAACATTATCTACATATTGATAAACGCACACACGCAAAAAGAGTTTCGCTGTCTGCTGAATTACAAACACAAATCAATGTTGCACCTTTTAATCTTCAGGTAACACAGAGTACATATCAGATTAAATATTGCTACTTACGCTTCTCGACGATAGTATCTAGGTGTTACTTTGTTTTATGTCTCGTACCATGTCTGTTGGTTGTGCTGTTTTTTTTTTTGCATCTCTTTGCAGGTGTCGAAGCAGACTGAAGTTGTTTTATCATTGTCTTCCTTTTATCTCAAGTTTCTTCCATCTTTTCTCCTTTTTTTGTTTTGCCTTTCCTGTTCTACTTACACTGCAGTGTCTATATAATCTTTAAAACTCCCTGTATAATTATAATAAAACAATTTATATGCATAAAACAAGCGGAACACTATGGTGATAGCCCTACTGCTCCACTTGTGAAAGCAAAATCTGTTGGGCTCTGTTTGGCATCAAGACAATTATTCTTATTGCCACATCGTCAGACAGGACACTGTAAAATAAAATAAAATAAAAAAAAATATTGCACCTTTTTAGAAGATGTCCACTGCTCTACAAACACTTTTGCACCTGTTTAAGATGTGCAAACCTTCTGAAGACCTGATGATTATGGTTTCAAATAAAGAAAACCAAAACTTCAGTGTCTCAAAACTAGAATATTGCATTTGACCAATAAAATAAATTTGGAAGAAATATAAAATAATAAAAACACAAAAATGCAACATTTCTGAAAAATATGACTATAACACACCATCCCACTGCAATTAAACTCTGTAGAGAAACTCTTACAGTATTTCATGTTGCTTGTCTCGTTATCAGCATCTCAATCCCTATCAAATCTCATCCCTCTAATCAGTGTGATTGTCTACTTGAAGCTACAATAAACTACTGGACAGCAAAAGTACCATAGACCAAATCTTCCAAGTAAAAGAGCACAAGCAAAATTACAGCCCAAATTGAAATCATTTATGAGGCAATCTGATGTATAAATAATCACTCACAAAATAGATCATAATGCAAGTTATGGACTTGATTAAATTCTACTAACACTGTGTTGCCGAGGGGCACAGCAACATGCATCAGCAAGGTTTCCAACCAGGACCTTTTTTTATCAGCAATGATAAATGTCAGTGGAGGTCTAGGGTGGGGGGTTTGAGGCTGGAAGGATTATTTTGCAGTTTAGAAGGTCATAATTATTGTGATTCTTAGCATTCAGTTCACCATTTGTAGACAGCCTAAACATAGTTATACAATCAGAGGCAAATTTAAATTGAAATAAAGATTTATTATTTAATCCCAGACTGTCCATTAATAACTATCTGTATTCATATTAAATTAAAAATGCTTTTAAATCACTGACAATAATTCCAGAGATTATAGTTGTTTAAATATGTTTTAAGCCAAAGTTATGGAAGAGTCTTGGCATGGATTTTACACTTTAAATAGATCAAAAATCTACTTATCCGGAGAAGCCTTTAGTTGCTATTGTAGAAAACCTTCTTTGTCATTTATTTTGATGTAGCTTCGATATCAGATGGAATGTTTTTTTTACATTTAAGAATAAAACTAAAGTGCTGTGGTAATAGACTCTGGACAAGCAACATATCAAGGCCATGAAAACCATGAAGCCATGTTAGAGCAAAGGAAATTTAAGATAAACTGCAATATTAATAAAATAAATCACAGCTTTGATTTTTGGCAACATCGTTAAGCCTTAGTCCGAATCATGGAAGGGGTTGACAAAATAAGTCAGTAAAATAAATGTTCCCATTATGAAGGCCTACCAACTCCATTGGCATTTATTTCTGGCATTAGAAGGCCCCTTTCCATGCTGGATCAATGCCAGACTTCAGTTTCCTTGAGGCCTTTAGCCCTCGAACTGTTGTTGTTGAAGACAGAGCTAGTATTGGTACTCTTAAACACAGTCCAGCCATTTTGCCCCTCACCATTAGTGGAAACAATAGTGTGATTGTCATTTGATTCTTGCTTTGTAACTACTAGGGCTGAATAATTTTACCAGAAATAAAAATTGCAATTATTTTAAACAAATATTGCAATTGTGATTTTATTTAGTTTTTCTTTTGCATAAGCATATAGAGGATTTTATGTAAGGGTTTCATTTTTTTAATGACCTTGAAAGCCTGCTTGTGAAAAAGTACCTACTTCTATTTCCATGTATGGATTTGCATGCTAGCTTTAGCTCCTTTTTTGCCTCTGTGCAGCGACAAACCCACTTTAAGCACATTACTGCCACATAAAGGGCTGAGTGAGGAATTTAATATGTTATCCTAGTTAATTGTATGTAACCAAAATTGAGTGCTTCTGGGATTTGAAAATGACATTCTGTTAAATTGCGATTATATTGCAAATACAATTAATTACCCAGCCCTAGTTACTACCACAAAGAATGCTGTTATACTATACCTTTTGTTGCCTTTCACACACTTCAAAGCTGACAGCATTGTACCCATTGCATGGTGTAAAAGGAAGCGGGGACTCATCTATGAAAAAGTTAATAAAAATCATAGAGAAAAGAATCCAAGATGTTGCTAAAGTGCTGTTATTCAGCATTAACAGCCTAAATACAGCATTATTATGACAGCTGACAAGGTAATGGCCCATCATGCTAAAATGTGCTGGCCAGACCCCCGTCAGGAGTTAGCTGGAATCAAACCTGCAACTTTCCACTGAACCACAGTCTACTGTGTAATAAAACATCTTCAAAAATACAGTTTATGGTTTAAAGACCGGTTTACGCACTATAGGGCATTGATTTTCTTTTCTTTTGTTTTTTTTTTTTTTTTTGATTGATTTTCAAAGTTGTGGTCATTACCTCAATTGGCCTTCGTAAGCCAGGGGTCAAGAGACAACCAAAGAAAATCAACCACTTTGGTTCTTGAATCTGTTTGTAATATTTTTGACTCATATTTTATTAATTTTGTAGAAATGTGTGTACACTCACCCAAAAGTTGAGTTATGAGTCAACCACTTTTGTGGGTCAGAAGCTGAAAATTTTCAGATCCTCTGGAAGAGAGAAGCCCTTTAGCCAATTCAAACAGTTAAGCAAAGATAAATGATGCATGTTCGATTTTTCTAAGGAAACCAGGCAAGAGTTTTCATCCCTTGTACCAACCTAAGTCTTTTAAGGTTAGCTCATAATGAGATTCAATTAGACTGACCATTTAAGCTGATAAATAATAATACCATGTGTAAACATTTTATTAATTAGGAAATGAAAAAAAATCAGTACTAAATTATTATAAAAAAATATCCCGCCTCAGTTTCTTAAGGTGTACTTCAACATGACATAACCAATTTAGAAAGCTACTCAAATACTAGAATGTTTCCAATGATACATATAATATAACATATTATATCAATGGTATAAAGTAAACTCAGGTGTTCTTCTTGTTTATGTTTAGGTAGAATCATGTTTAAACAAACTTTTCTTTTCCTGACAAAAATCATAGCCTGCTTTAAAATGCAAACTTTTTATTCATTTTCATTTCTTATCAGTTATTCTCTAAAGTCGAGTTAAAATCACTTCTTACTCAGAGGAAGTGTGTAGTAATCCAAAGACATTTAATAACTAACGCATGCATTATATGTCCCATAGGAGAAGTAACCGCATGCAGAAAAGCAACAGACGCAGCAGTTTGTCTGCTCCATTCAGACTTACAAATTGGTGAATGATCTACAATCCTGGGGAGTTTGGTTGTTGTAGATGGTTTAACAGAACATAGTGTAACTGCTGACAACATTAGAATATTTAAAAAGGCTTTGAATGATCTTCATTCCCCCTCACATGCAGACTCATTTTGTTTAATGAAATATTAATACTGACAGTCAATTTTATCAATTTATGTAAATGCAAACTCTAAATCCAGGAGTTTAAATGGGTTTAAATGTGTATTTGATTTTAAGTTCACACAAAATATAGCCTTTTAGAGTTTAAATCAGAAGTTGACTGAAATTAAATGCGTTATAATTTTAAATAAATGGTCTGATTTTCTGCAGTGTATATTTGAGGGGAAGGTGCACCATTTTTAAAACATGTCTAATAAAATAAATAAATAATTGATTTACAATTAAATTATAATTAATGGTTTCTTACATACAAATTTGATCAACCTGATTAATGGGTAACACCTGCATAGAAGGAATTTCTGTCAGTGTTGTATTGTTACAGTCGTCCATTAGACAATGCTGCTGTTTATTCTTAAGCTTAGATGTATTTGCAAGAGAAGTGATGCTAGAGCAGGGGCATGATAAAACAGAAACATGAATCAATCCAGAGTCCAGTCCAGGATTACTTACTCTCTTTAATGGTGACAAGGATACAGATTTCACTTGATGTTATTCTGTTTGTTAATTCACTTTATGTCATTCTGTAAATATAAACACTCAATAACCTCCTTAAGTTATCATCTGAGTAGCCCAGCGTAGGATTACACAAAAAACACAGCACTGCAATACTTTTTTGAAATAGAGATGCAAATAGTCTGACAGCATATTAGAGTTACTGATCCTGTCTTTTAATGATAGTTTTACAGTTGTGCAATCATTTGTTTCACATATTCCATGTTCCTGTTGTTGAATTATAAACCATGATATAATCTTGGACATTGGGAAACATCATCATTGGGTAGGAGGATGCAGGTTTGCCCTGCTGTTGGACAAATCCCCCCTCCCAAGACACTCCTACAGACAGATGTGACCCTGCCCCTCACATTGCTTAAGGAGAAAAGACAACTTGTTCTCTTTCCATTGGACCCTTCTGCAGATCACATTGGTAGAGAGGCCATATATGGTCACATGCTAAGGAGCAGTATATGCCGACTAGTCAAGAGATAAGTGGATCTGGTGGTTAACTTCAACACCAAATTGCTTTAAAACAGACTGTTTGCAGCATTTTTCTCTGAGATTCAGGAACTTTAAGAATCCTGAACATACTCTATGTGTGGAGCTTCTGGGAACAAAGAACTTCCCTGCTATGAGCCTGCCAAAGTAAGCTGCTAACACCCAAGAAAATACAGCCTTTTCCAAAATGGAAATCACCACAGGTATACCATGCAGACATCTTTTGATGTGTTGTTTAAAATAAGCTATATTTCACTAAGGGTTTAAAACACATCAATGCTCATATATTTTCTCACATGCTTATCAAAATCGATTACCAAAATAGGTATGGGGGAGAAAGGTATTTCTAAATAGTCTACTGTGACTTTAGACAGTGATTATGTCTATATATGCATTACTTCATTGTGTTAATGTATCACTAAAGGTCTTTCAAAGGGCTTATGGCTGGGAATATTTTCTCAGAATGTCAAAGTTTAATTATGGCCACCAGACTACATGGTACTGCAAGCGTGACCTTTATATATAGTTAAGCGTCCTCTGGGATATAATTTTCTCTGATGGCATTTCTTGCTACTTCACAAATGAATCCTGTCTTTAGGGATAAGAGGAAGACATAAGGGACCAGATAACAACTCTGGGTTCCAAGAAGCATGCTAGTTCATTTTATATTTATTTTAAATATTTAATTCTGTGAAGTGATTTCCCGTTTAAACTGGATATAAACAAGTGGCCTGCTTTTGGCTTTCAGTATTTCGTTTTCAGCACCTAAATTAAGAACATAATTCGAAAAAATATATATAAAAATGTGAACAGTTTACATTATTTTAGGATAAGCAAGGACAGCACAATAAATACCAACAAGGTTCTCACAAGGATGTCTTTACAGTATAATGAGAGGTGTTGAGGATACGACATTGCTAAATATGAACAACTTTAAATTGTTCTTCTAAGTTCTCTGCCCCATCCTACTCTCTTTTTAGCATCCTTGAAAATTTAGCATCCACAAATTTGGTCCATTTGGTTTGTTTTTTTAGAATCTTTGAATTGCAGGATGCTCTCCTCCTGGAGGATTTTTGTAAAGCACTTCGAAGAATGGGCAAGTGGGGTACATATATTTCAAATAAGAGATCTTATTTAGGAAAATATTAATGTTTTCCAAAACTCCAATGCACTTAAACTCTGACAGTTCCAGACAAACCTGTTTCTAGCAAGTGTATAATTTTGATAGAAAAGAAATTAACTTCTAGAAAGTGACAAAGTTTTCCTACATGTCTTAATAATAAATGTAAAGGGTTTGCAAACTTTGCTTTTACAGCTTGCGGGAACATTATTAATTCAACACTTGTCTCTAACTGACAGAACAGTGGCAATTATGACTACCAGTGAATCAGCCAACTGCACACATAGAGCAGAGTTCAACAAAGTATTGTGTCAAAAGATGTGAGAAAAACTCAGACTTCTAAGTTTGCTCTTTATTTCTATTCATACTGTAGATATTGCTCCTTCTATTCCGGTTTAAAAAATTAAGGAAAATAAATCTAACTTGTCGCATCAATAACAACAAACTTGGAAAAAAAAATGCTAATTCAATAAAACAGCAGTAAAAGAATGTTTAAATATTCTGTTAATTGATTCCATTATTCATTTCTTTGAATTAGTTGTTTTATTATTTTTTGCAAAAAAATAAAAAATCTGTAGCTGTGCTTTTAACTAGTGAACAAATATTACAGCTGATGATGTCTCTGAATTTTGACTAAGAAAAGAGTGCAACAACTTTTCCCTGATATTACGGTTCAAAGCTTCAGCTGGTCACTCAATGCTGGAGTCCGATGGTTCAAAAACTGTTGCATTACTGGTGTGCCTCTGTACCTTTTGTTGTTCTTTAAAGGGCATGTATTGTTTGCCTCCATGACCCCTGTTGCTGAATTTCATCATTTTGTCCAACATCATGGTATGTTAACTATTTGAATGATGATACTGAACCTGACCAGTTTGTTGTGTACTCTGTATCAGTTAAATTCAGTGTTTGGAGTGATCAGACAAAAGGTTTTTAGATCATAAACTCATAAAATATAATCATGCTCTGTTAGTCCTCAAACTGCCTCACATTTAATTGGGACAGTAAGTATATTCGCAGTCAAACTTTAAACTGCTCAGCTCCTCATCAGATCTACACTTATGGAAATAAAAAAGATCTATAACAGAATGAAACAGTGAAGCAGCAGGTTACTAAAAGGCAGCTTTACGCCTCTTTTGCTCATACATTCTTGTCATTTATTAGGATCAAATTCCCAGGTCTAACAAGAGTGAACATCTTTCACACATGTAAATTACTCCCATTAAAACATTGGGTCAGCTATTTACACACTTAATCAGGCAACAGCGTTGCTGTTGATATTATTTATGAATTTAAAGCTGAAACTTACCAAAGTTACTAATAAATGTGAATTAACATTTTACATCACATAGTCTGTGGTTATGATAAGTTGTATGTCAAAAAAAGTCATGGGTTATCTATTAAAAAAATCTTTTAGACCATTATTTTTTACTTTTCCTTACCAAATTTGTACGCCACTACAAGGCTCAAGTAGATGATATGAAATTATCCTCACCTCATCTATTGCGAAAGTCACAGTTAAGGAAGCAGTATCAGTAAATCACCCATAGGTGTCAGCATTTCTATGTAACCACTGTAAATAAAATGAATTTGTAAGCTGCTGCACTTTGTAGAATGTGTAAAATTAAATGTTTTAATTAAACTAAATGGTATAATAAGTAATCAGATGTAAAAAGACCAAATTTTGCAATAAGAGAAACTTGCAGATAAAGTCAAGATGTTAATTTTCATGGACAAGCATCATCTTTCTTCAGTTTTTGGAGGCAAATATGAATCCTTCAAAAATATCATTACCATTCAGAAACTGTCCAGCAGTAAATAGTAATAAATAAAACCAGCAGCGCTTACAGAGGAAACCATCTAGCATGTGTGGAGCACGGGATCATCTTCAACCTTCTACCATCTCAGGCCTCCATCAAAGCAGAAAAAACAGCATCACAATCTATTAAAAAAAATAATTAAATGTATAAGATAAACAGTTTTAGATTCTACTATACTACTATACTGCTAAGAGAGAAAATTCATTCAGTTTCTTTTCTGTTACCGTTGCTCAATGATATGTTTTCACTGGTTCTGCTGATTGCAGGTTCAAAGCTGTCTTTGGTTGCCTGACAGAAACTTCTGTAAAGTCCTCACACTGCCTCTTCTTTTGCTCCTCTTCATTTTCTTTGTACGTTTTGCCGCACCTAAAAGTAATCTACATATAAAAATGTCTCAGGCCTGCTAGCTAACTGTCCTGCTTAGTCCAGACTCCTGACCCTGTCCTAACCTCCCCTCTGACTAATCTGACTGCCATAAATGTGACGTAAATTATGTAACGTAAATTAAGTTACATAAAGACACGTTAAGATAAACAGCACTATGTTTTAGTGAATTAATAAATATTGATATATTGACACGCTGAAATAAATCTTAAATGACCCACACACATATGTATTTCCTATTTTTATTTTTTTGTCCCTCTCTCTGGGCCCTCCTGCCAATCTGACCTAAGGCAAATGCATAGTTTGCCTTTGTTTTAATCAGGGGTCTGGGACCAGGAAGGAAAGGGTTATGGCTTACAATAGCTATGTTAACGTGGACACAAATCATCGGATTGAAGGCCTGATCAGATTAAAAATGTTTAATGTAAACATGTCAGACTAAAGATTCTAAGCCAGTTCAGTCAGTTTAGAAATACGTTTCATTCGTTGGCATGACTTTTTTTCTGCCGTTTTTCCAGAAGATATGACAGTTCTGCGCATGCTTAAATGATTGAATCTGATTGAATGCTTTGTGCATGTATACACATGTCATGATCAGATCAACCAAGTTATAGGTCGGATTGGGAAAGTTTCCGTTTGTAAGCGTTGCTAATGATCAAGTTAACCTGATCCCGTTTGATCTCGGAAGCTAAGCAGGGTCGGGCCTGCTCAGTACTTGAATGGGAGACCCTCTGAGAATACCAGGTGCTGTAAGCTTGGGGCTGTACACTGGCACAGTGGTTAGCACTGTTGCCTTGCAGCAAGAAAGTTCTGGGTTTGATCCCGGCCTGGGGTCTTTCTGCATGGAGTTTGCATGTTCTCCCTGTGCATGCGTGCATCTCCGGGTACTCCGGCTTCCTCCCACAGTCCAAAAACATGACTGTTAGGCATCTGGCATCTCTCAATTGTCCCTAGGTGTGAGTGAGTTTGTGCATGGCTGTTTGTCCTTGTGTGTCTATGTGTTTCCCTGCGACAGACTGGCGTCCTGTCCTGTGTGTACCCCGCTTTATGCCCGTAGTCTGCCGGAGATAGGTACTGGCACAACCGTGACCCTGACGGATGAAGCGGGAGAAAATAGATAGATGGATGGAATCTATCTAGTCAAAGATTGTGGTTAAAGGACATACAGAATCACAGCTTTCGTGGCATCTGGACAACTTAGATAATATTTTTTTTCAATTTTGCTACCTTATTTTTGTTTGATTAAAAAAATAGTTTTATCTCTTTGCTTTGAATTTAAGCTACAGTATTAGAAGCACATTCATATTTTTTATTGTTGGTGTCATGTGTGCAATTAAAGAGCACCAATCTTCTTTTAGCTCCTCTTCTGAAAGTAACCCACCTATATTAGCCAGTCCAACACTTTTATTTGCCCTCTAAATATCAAAAATACATTAGTCTATCAACAAAGTTAGAACAAGGGCTCCCAAACTTTTGCTTGCTGAGACCCTTTCTGGTCTACAAGAAAATTATTGGGTACCCAAGAACAAAACCTTTCAAGTGTTGAAATTAATAAAGCCCAATTTAATAAACTGCAATATCCTTTAAATTACAATAGTACCTGCTCCAAATGGTACTTTTAATTATTTATTATGTAAAAGAATTCAACATTTCCAATAATATACTTTCTAAATACCTCCCAAAAAGGGTAATTTACTCAATTGATGGCCCCCAAATCATGCACTACTGGTTTCATATATATGACTTTTCCTGAAATTAAATGAATTACATTGTGTTATATAAATACCGTTTAAAGAGGCAGCAAAAGACCAAAGGTTACGCAAATTTATTTTTCCAGATGAACAGATCTATGCATCATAATACATTTACATCAGGTATGACAAAACTAAAGAATTACAACCAATATGGCATTGCGAAGAATGTTATTACAGTAATTATCATTAGGAAGACCAGATTATCTCAAGATAATTCTCATACTAATATCAGTCATCATACTCCCAAAAGGCTTGCCACACATGGAAAGGGAAATGATAGGCTCAATTTCATAACTGAAAAAGGGTCAATTACGGAGGAAACGCAAAATCCCAATGGAGTTATTATGTTTATATTGCTAGTGATAAGTCAAGGCTGATGTGTCTGTTTAACAACTCCACAGCAAGCAATGTTTAAACAGCATAAAAACTTTGATTTATCTGTGATTTTCAATGCTGTTGCAAGATGGATTAATACAGAGATAACAAGTTTCAAAAATGTAAAGTAAAATATGAATAATTCATTTATCATAAACAGAATGAATCTAACATGAATATGCGTCTTTTAGTGTATGACCACAAAACATGCAAAGCTGTTGCTTTATCAAACAAAGAAAAGTGACCTTTAAAATGAGACATTTTAAAAAGAATAGGGTGGGGGTAGAAAATGAGACAAAGATAGAGCAGAGGTTGGTATGCTGATCCAATATGTTCTTGGCCTCCTGAGAGAGTTAAGCCTATTA
Organism: Jordanella pulchra; assembly: GCA_034780135.1. Classification (NCBI taxonomy): domain Eukaryota; kingdom Metazoa; phylum Chordata; class Actinopteri; order Cyprinodontiformes; family Cyprinodontidae; genus Jordanella; species Jordanella pulchra. The sequence goes on from JAUZNJ010063705.1 coordinate 11,524, forward strand.
GCTAATGAAGAAAGGTGGATGGAAACAAGGCAGAGGTGGTTTAATCAGGTTAGCCTGTGGTATTGAGGATTCAGTATTGGTGGCCTGAGACTATGTAAACGGTAGACCTAAAACCCTTGCTTATCCCTCATCATGTTTGTCCCTACACAAGCAATGTTGCATTAAAACTCAGAGGAACACTTTTGATTATCTAATAAGACCCCTTCAATTTCTATTTTCCCTTGGTTAAAGGGGTTAAAGCTAAAAATTATTACCTCCGCCAAGGAGGTTATGGTTTTAGTCAAGTTTGTGTGTATGTGTGAGTGTGTGTGTTTGTTTATCTGTCTGTCTGTGCACAGTATAACTTGAAAAATCATGAACAGATTTCTATACAAGTTTTAACAAAGGTGGACCTTAATCCAAGGGACATTCCACTAAAATGTGGTGCTGATCCAGCCTTGGCATCAGACTGGAAAAAGTCCGGAGGTATTGTATCGAAGAAAAAAACACAGTAAAAGACAACATTGTTGGTTTGTTAGAAGGAGCAATTGAAGACATATGAACAAATTTTATAGATTTTTTCCCCTACCAGAAGTGTGTCTCATGCTAAGGAACAATTAATTTAAATTTGGTAATGATACAGATCATGTGTGAGTTTTAGCTATAGATGTCAGCCACAACATGGGGCAATATTTGCTTTTCTATGTTAGTATGAAATGGCTGGAAAAGTTAGAGGCAAACTTTGATGTGGGAATCTATTAAAAAAAACAATGTTTCCTACAATGTTAAGACACATGTATAACATTTAGGCTGGAAAACAGCAAAATGCTAATATTTTCAGCAGAAAGAATTGACATTGAATCCTGTGGAAAAGGGTTTATCTATTTTATTCTTTCGAGTTTTCAGTCTTTGTCCCAAAATATTAGAATTAAAGTGAGGATGCATATTATTTAAAGAAAATGACATAAATACTGTTCTTTTAATAATGCTTTCATTATTAAATAATTATATAAGTTGTAAAACACAGTTAAAATGTCACCTCTGTGATCATGTTTGGTTTTAATAGACTGAAACATTTTTATAACAGCAAAGCTGCAAGATGATGAAGTTGTTTAAAATATTTGATCCCATCTGTGGGTCCTTATGTGAATAGTTTTAATGCTTTCCCTGTGCTGCCCTCCTAACCAAAGAGTATCTTCTCCTTCCCAGCTAACATGAAAAATGGTCATTCAGGAGGCAAGACATATATACATAATAAAAATACAAAATTGTATACCTCTTCAGAGTAGACATTTAGAGATATTTGAAATATTATCCAAGACCCGTAACTGTGAATAATTTGAACTTGATGAGACAGAAAACAGCATTAAAGAAACATCAGAATGTGGAACCAAAATTGATTTGATTTGTCAGTAAGAACCAGCAACCATTAAATATTGACTTATTTCCTCTACAATTTCAAGTCGAATTAAAAAAACCTCAATACTGGCAGACTGAGAAGATCAAATAAGTGGTCTTGACCCTTTTCTTTCCTTATCCTTTTATTCTACAATATTATTAGTGTTTTATGACATTCTGGAGTTTAGCCTTGTTCAACTGAAGAACACTTTAAGCCTTTTGCAGCAACACATTTTTTACAGTCTGTCCTCTTCTGCCTTTATATGTTTTATCATTTATTTTGTATATACAGTGGGGATAATGCAAGCACTTTTTGAATAAAAAATACTTATTTTAATGCAGAAACCAAGATTTGGGATATTAGCTTGTAGTTTAGAGTAATCCACCCTAAATCAATTGAAAATTCAACAGTTAGGCTAGAGTTTCCCAATGTTTTTACCATAAACACTTTTTCAAGAACTGCAGTGCAACAGGTATGTGTGTTCTAAATAACAAGAAGTGCTCTTTTAAAGTTCCTTCGCTTGATTCAATACTCTTTCTCTTCTAACCAAACTCCATCTTATAAGAGATCCAATTTTTTTATATATAGATAGGGGCTCAGTAACTTAGTGTATGTGTTCTCATTCAGTCCTCGGATATGAAAAGTGGCTTAAAGGTCATTCCAAGAAAAACCCTCCTACGGAGGTAGTTCACTTTTATCTTTTCTAACATCCAAAGTATTTATGGTTCAGTGCTTCTATGTTCATTTTGTTTTTCTGCTTCTATCTCCTTAAACCCCCAGTCAAAGTTGCTCATACTGAGCTTGGTTCTACTGGAGGTTCCTTCCTGCCAAAAGTAACTTTTCCCTCTTCACTCTTGCTGCATGCACGCTCTGTGTGAGGGATTAATATTGAGTCAGTGGTGCAATGCAAGAGGAGTGAATTCTACAAAGTCAATGACTTGATGTATTCCGCTGGTTTTCTTTAGATAGAAAACCAATCTGGCAGCATGATCTGATTGTATTGTCTCTGTAAGGTTCCTTAAAATGACGTGTTTTGTCTTGGAACTGTATAAATAAACTCATTTGAATTGAAATTCTAGCCTTTACCATATTTTAACATATCTGTGAAAACTCCAACATGTTCTAATTTGCTGGTGGCTCAAAAAATATTATATTATTTTAAAAAGCACAACAGGTGTTACTATAAACTGTCATTTTTTTGTATCCACTTTATATGATTTGTATGCTACACAACACAATTCAAACACTACACAACATAGGCTTTGCAAATTACCCACATAGATATTACTATAAACTTAAGACGATTCAGCTAAACCAACAAATAAAAGAGACGGTAAAGGTTTTCTTAAGTTGTAGTAGAGATGAAGGAATAGGTGATGCTCATATCACCCAGGCCATTTTTCAACCTGGAACAGTTGTCTGCAGCTTCTTATGCACTTACAGGGAAACAAGAGAACCGACTCAAATGCAGAATGAGGTTGTTCCGTTGAGTCAGCAGTTCATCACAAAGCCAGCTTCACGCTGGGGTTCAAGGCTACAAATTATTGAAAAAGTCCTGAGGCAGAAAGGAGCACTGAAAAGGTCTTGTCCCCTGACAAACACAGACCGCTTGTTCTTATCTGGCAGTACATTGAGCTCCTGGAAACTGTTCAGAAATCTCTGAAACCCCTTCAAGAGTATGTGACCCTCTGCTATGTTGGACCTGTGTTACACCTGTTTAATTCTATTATCTTGCCAACTAAAGAGAGGTTGCTGAGCTGTATAAGCCAACCAAAACCTGAATGTTGCATGACCTCAATAAAAAACACATACACAGCCACCCATTAGCATCCTGGTCCTTGCTTTTGTGGATTTACAAATGAAGCTACTAACTGAGTGAGAGACTGAGATTTTTTTTTTTTTTTTTTTTTTTTGCTGATCAATTAACCGAAAGTCTCTGGAGTTTTAACAGGTTCCTAAGCTGTTCACATGTAAACTAAACGGAACTGTAACTAAACTGGGATTCAAAATAGAGTGTACGAGTCCTGAGTGAGTCGTTGAAAAGCCCATGAGTCCACTTACTGACTCATGAGTCTTCTGTCATTTCAAATAACCTGTTCACTCCTTGCCCCCATAACAGTTAGCTGAGTGAAAGTAACAGATGAGACAACAGAGAAAATCTACACCCATGCTTTGTTAAGTTTAGTTCAACTGCTAGCTTCCTTTCTGCTCTAAGCTGTGAAAAAAAAAAACAACCAGCTAATGGATACAAACTGACTCCAGCAGTTCACTGACTATACCAACCAAACACAGCACAACTGAGCAGGGGCGGATCAGTGAGTTAATGAATCAGCTTGGCTCAACCCAAGCAGGGGCAGGATTAGTGAACTGATGACTCAGCCAGCTAGACTCTGCTCAAAGCAGCTGTAGCAGAGACTGGGAGACCCCCTAGTATGCTACAAAGATCAGGCATCAGAATGTTTTGCTCTTATAGGCAGAACAAAACATGGGTTATTCTTCATAAACATGAAAGTAAGTCAAAACAAGAATAAAATAAAATACAGGAAAGTTGTGAGACTTTCATAGATATGGCAAAATATTTTTTTGTCACAGGCACATGTTAGGGGAAATTCCTGGCAGTCTTTAATTATTTATATTAGTATTGGAATTATATCATATTGACTGAAACTGAGAAATATATTGCAATATAAGGTTTGGTCTTATTGACTAAATGCAGCACTTCATCATTCTGAGAAAAAAAATGAAATAGAATAAAATTAATTAAAAAGGTTTAATCATGTTGACAATGACCAAAGAGAAGAAAACTTGGAAACCTGTGAAAACCACATGAGCCAGAAGTTGAGGTGATTATGAAAAGTGGCTAAAGATAACACATCTCAAGACATCAACAAACTAAAAGCAAAAGCTTTAACACTAAAGGGTCTTCCAACAGCATAGTGCCAAATTAGTTACAAAAATCACATTAATGGCATCAAATCCAGTACTTTGAAACTTCCATCATAGAGCTGTGATTTAAGAAATCCAACTTAGTTAGTTACACAAATTCTGATGAGCAGGACAACCTCCCATCAAAAGCTTGACCTAAGTCATGCCGTTTTACTGGTAAATAACACCCGCTTCAGATGTTATCATCGTATAGAATGGCGATTATCAGTGGTTATCAGCCCCATTGAATGGCCTCAGTTGGTCCCTGCTCTGCCTGATAGCAAGCTGTTATCAACCGTTCTATCGGTGATAACAATAACATGCACCGAAAAAGCAAACAAAATAAACAAAACAAAACAAAAAAAAAACTCCGGTTTTAGATTTTTGTGAGTTGTTTTTAAATACCTAATTCAAATCTTATGACGCATACGTTTGGCTTTTGTATTTTTAGTAAATTCTTAATATTCTGTTCAAATTTGCAGATAAATTATAAAGGTTTTTAAAAAAAGGTTAAAAAAAAAGGTTCTATTAGCGACAAGCGGCTGTTATCACCGTGTCCTGTTTTGCAAATAAAGCTCTATAGATGTCCCAAAGCTAGACGATAGCCCAGCAGATTTGCTTTCACAAGCAGGCCATTATGACTGTTGCAATAAGGTTCCGCTTGGTACTTGTGTATGAAACTGTATTGAAGATTATTTGGGGAGTATTTATCATATAGATACTGAGATGGAGGGCGATCTGAGAAAAAAAAGGGGATAAGAACTGAGGGGAGAGAGAAAAAAGATAGAGACAGGAAAGAGCACATGAAAAGACAGAAAATAAAACAAAGCAAAAAAAAGACAACATAGAAGATATACAGTAACTCCTAGAAGGCTGCCTCCATAGATGTATGAGAAGAGAGGGACAAAATAAATAGAACATAACATCAAAAAGAAGACAACAGACAACCAAAGTAAACATCAAAAAAGCTTCAAGAGCAATAGGCATCCCTTAGATATCCATGTGTGAGGAAGGCAAACCTATGGTGATTACACAAGCTTCAGAAGGATGTCCAGAGCCAGTGTGGGCGTCCCAGACACACACCAAAGAGCCCAGGATCGGTGAAAAGGGCACCCCAGATCATGCAGACACAAGGAGGGCAGACATAGGGCTGGCCACACCCACCAGAAAAGGCAGACAAGAGCACCCGGAGACCGACTCACAAAGGGCCAAACCCCAAAGGGGCCCAGTCCCTGAGGGGCCTGACCCCAGAGGCCATAGTGCCGAGGTCCAACACTGTCATAGCAGCGAGCCCATGGGCTCCACCTGTGGTCAGTCATGCCAAAGGTGGATCCAGATGAGAACCTAGGGCCAAGGGCACACCACCACCTCAGATTGGGGACCCCACAAGGCCAGGAGACCCAGGCAAGGCCTGGCACCCACCAGGAATGGAGGTCAATAGACCAGGACAAATGCACATTAATCTAGTCTTACACCCATACGGACATTTACAAGCACTTAACGGAGACACGCAAAAAGGAAAAGATATGATTACACACCTCACGCATTAACTTTCCTTCCAGGTCTAGAGGCCAATCCCTTTAGGGGAGCAGCTCCACAACCCTAGGCGGAGATCCCCAGACCCCCAGTATGGAAGGGGGCAAGCAGCTTGAGCTATAAAGCAAAAGGGCTAGGATCAAGAACAACAAAAGGGAGGAGAGCAGTAGTGTAGCCCAGGTCTAGCCTCAAATACCACTCCAGATCCACCGTCCCTTCCAATGGCACTGGTCACACCCCTCCACGGCATCTCCCTGTAAACCCAACATCCGCCCCCACAGACACATCATAGCAGGTAGCCAACCTGCCAAAGTGCATACCCACCCCTAACCAGTCACAGCTGTCCCAGGCCCCCCGCATTTGTATGTTCCTTTCATACCCAATGGCTGCTAGGCAATCAGGGTAGTCTACCCCCTAGGCCAACTACGGGCCACGCCAGCCAGCCAGGCAGATCGTCAAAGGGATGGAGCCAAACCCTTCAACGTTGCATCCCCACCCAATGCCAGGAACCAGCATCCCCCATCCCAGTGGAAGGACAAGACATCAAAGCCATAGGATGGGAACCAAAGGCCAGAGACCCCAAGGAGCCATGACCAACCCCAAGGGCCCAGCCCCATCCCCAGGTCGAGCAGAGAGAACAGATGTGTGAAAGATCTCATGCCAGCACCCTCCTGCTCGGATGTAGGGTTGTTGCCTGCTGGACTACTGGGTATTTAAAACTGGGTGGAGGGTAGGTATGCCCCCCTTCTCTCAGACCCTAAATTTTAAATGATTTAAAATAGAGAATCTGGCTTCTTTATGACTGACATTACGCAAATGGTAATAATCATAGTAAACCTGGCCGCTATAAAACAGCTAAGTTTAGCTTAATTTAGTGTCAGACAGAGAGAAAAAGAAAGGTAGAAGTTTGTTATTTCAATTTTTGTCTGTAAAGAAATTAAAAAGCTGAAAAAATATCTGACCATCTTTACTTTTGTAAAGATGGTCAGATATTAAAAAGTTCTCCTTTTTCTTTCTTGTATATGTTGCTGCACATTGCTTAAATTTTTTTTACAAGGCATCCACTGAGGGATTTGGCAGCAAAACACCTAAAACCTTCTTCTTTTGTGTGGCCTTTTTAATAGTTCCTTACTTCATGATCAGTATGGTAAAATGTGTTGAGAAGATGATAATGTGAAACCATTACTACAAAGCCCTTTTTTAGGAGGCGTCATCCATTCTAGGACATTTCTGCTCTTATGTTGGAGATTAAGACAGAAACAGTGGCCTCTTTGGCTGTGATTCAAAGCCTCATCCCATCAATGATAAATCAAACCTAACTCGTGTCAGGAATGCAATTTCCAGAACCAGTAAAAAGAAGGATGGGCTAGCAATAAAGACACTATCAAATAAACAATAAAGCATTGCCTAATTAAAGTAGATGTGCAGAAATCTTTACATAGTTGTAACAAAATACTTGCATCATTACTCATGCAACTTTTGATTTATAGCTATTGACAGTGATACAAAACTTCCCTGTTGTTTGTTTTACCTTTTCATTTCACACTTCGGCTATGTATATATTAATCAACATTTATCTCTATTTAGAGAGAAGGTTTGTTGTGTAATGACGTATGATTCTTGGAGGTGTGATTAGTGAGTGTACAGTATATGAATATTGTGGCCTTGTATGGTGGGGTCATTTCAGAAATTAAGTTATCCTTCTTGCATTGGTTGCTTTCTAAAATGATTCTCACACAATATTGTGTGAGGAAAACCAAGAAAAATACATAATTTAGTGAAGAAGTGGAATATTTTTTTTTTTTACAAAATAATAGTTCTAAAGAATATAAAATAAACTGCAAGCCATTCACACTGATTAAATGAAATGGTTATAGTTGGCTTTACAAATACTGTATGAAAAAGAAAAAGTCAAAGAGAAATCATTTTCACTAGAGCAGCAAAAAAATAATCATGATTAAAATAAGTGTTAACTAAATTAGAACTTGAATATTCATCAACTTTTTTGTTGACAATTAAGACAAAGTATTTTAAAAAGTCTAGATTTTACGTTAAAATGGAAAACATATCGTGTTTGGTGGTGAATTTAACATCTTGTTCTGACTATGAAATATTGTTAACATTTATTAAGTCATTTAGTATCTAGTTTTTTAGTTCAAAAACATTTTTATTAAAGTGAAGGATCTACTTTTAGATTATTCAATTATAAATCAAATATATGAAAAAAACTTCCAGAGAAATCAGTAGCTAAAATAATTATTAGCTCAAATCGAGTATATAATTCAATTTTAAACTTTAGGTTTTTATACAAAAACAAAAACGTACAAGAAGGTAAAAAAGTTTTTATGCTTATTACTAGATGGACCTCTGCAACAGAGTACAGCCAGAGCTTAAGAGTATCAGTGTACTGTCTTTTTGTGTGTTTTGTCTTGTTGGACAGGCTGTAACTAAACTGAATTTCCCTTCAAGAATTAATAAAGTAAAATTGAATTGAAATAGAGCCTTATAAGGTGGATTGTATTAGCATTCTAAAAAAACTGAGGATCTTCAAATGGAATTTAAATAATTCTATTTCAAAAACGTGATCTGTAACAAATGGTAATTCAGGATGTCTTTTAGTAGGAAAAGATAGTTTTACCTTAACTTCAGAACATGAATGACAAAACTGTATAACTGTCTGTAGTAAAGAGTTAAAATCTGGTTTGCAGTGTAATTTCTTTTCATAAACTGACTAGACTTCAAGATTTCTACCTTATTTTGCATATGCGGATTCTAGTTAAGTTATGATAGACAATTTTAAGAACTTGAATTACATAATGCTGTTTTTCCCATGATTAGTGTTGATCGAGTGCAACCCACTCGAATGTCTTTAATGGCTCTTTATTCAAGAGGTGAAGAAAAGATTTACACACTTTTTTTCTTTAGGAGCAGAGCTGGATATTTTATGCAGAAAAAAAGTAACACCATTTTTTACTTAAGGGGAGTGGTGAGTGACTGCTGGGTTTGCTGTGTGTGTGCTAGTGTAGTAAAGGATTAGTTATCTGTAAGCACACAGGTTTCTTCTGTTATCTAATGTGAGGACCAGTAATAGTATTTGTCTACCTCATCTTTAAACTGGACTTTGCTGCTTTTGACTTTGCTTTGCACATAATGTTAACCAAAAGCCCAAACACAGAGCATCTAAAGTAACAGGTTTTACAGAAATGTTTATACCCTAATTTTGCTGTTTATCAATAGAAGCAAAAGCTCCATATATATTATAAATACCATCTAACAAAGTCACACAAATTCTGAAAGACTGACTGGACTTAGTGGAAGAACATTAACTGTGAATTTATGAATTGTATTGTATTTGATGCTAAACTCTTAAAGTTAATATTGTGTGCCTTGTTGCTATGCATTTCTTATTATGAAAAGGAGTGGTGCTATAATGAATGCTCACTGCTCAGTTCACACTTCTAAAGAGGTAGTTTTTTTAAGAAGTTGCATAAAATATTATGAGTTTCCAAAAATAAAAAAGCTAAATGAAATGATTATAACTTTTGACCAATATAATGGTTGATTAACTGAAATATTGAATTAAAAATATCTGCTATGGTATTCTCATATGTTTATTAATCAAAAAAATAATTGGAGCAAATAGGTGCTTGAAATTTAAAAGGTTGCTTATTTTGTAGATATTTGGTTTGATTAAAATGCGATTAATTACTTACAGAACCTTTCAATGAACTAAATAAAAGTTTTTAATCGAGTTTAACTGCTAATTTTAACTCAAGAGAGCAGAATTTCATTTTATCTCTTCTTTGCAGAAAGAGTAAAATGAACTGCTGTATTTTGGGGGATTAGGTTAAAATTTCAGAGTTAAAATAGTAGTATAGTGCACCTGTTTATTTATGCTATCATAGCCAATTTCCTACTTCTGAACAATTTTTATGCACTCATTCCAGTTAGCATTCATTAGAAGATAAACCAATGTTATGGAGTACTTAAAACAGTTAAATGCAAAGGAAAATACAATACAATTATCAGATTTACAATACCATAATATTTTTCTCCATTTTACATTACAACAAAAAGCTGAACTTCAAAATTCATTTACTTTAGCTGCTTTAGCTGTAATTACCTTAAAATGAAATGTCACATCCAAGTCTAGTGGGTATTTCTGCAAATACAAAATTATGACACCTGCAACAGTTGTAAGGAAAATAGCACCAGACTGATTAATTATAAATAGAATTGATTTTAGCTGATAAGTTTACCTACAGAATGGTTACCCAAAAATAAAGGTGATAACAATGAGTTGCTACACAAGCTAACACCAAGAGGAGTATTTTTTCAAGTTCTTATCTCCCTTTCTGTTGTCTGCTTTCTCTATCCGTCACTTTCCTCTGAACACCTCTACATTCTTGCTAGTCATGTACTGTACATCTGTGCACTGCAGGGAAAACCTGAGGAGGATCGATTACCCACCCAGTTTCTGCTTCCACGTGCAGTGCAAGAAACTCCAAGAAGAGTGCATGAGTGTCCTTGTGCATATCATCATATATTAAAGATATGTAAAGCCTGAGCATAAGTCATTATTCCCTCTGAATTTAGGAGCCATTGAAGATCACTACAATTACATCATTGTCAATGGACATCTAATTTTATATAAAAATAAATTAGAACGTGAACCTATTTACATGGAAAAATGCATAATAGGTGCCTGTCTCTGACTGGGAAAGTTTTTTCTCTTGCAAACAGAAAATTAAGGGTTAAATTCCAACTTCTTCTCCTGACACATGTTGAAGGGTTTAGGAAGTCCGGATAAAATTGTTTTCGGCTATGATACTGATCCTTTGAAATGTGAGCAATCCAGATATTGACCCCATAAGCTTCAAGCACATTTTACACGTATTTTGTAGTGTAGAATGTTATAAAAGGTTTGATTTAGTGATATTGCTCCAACAGACACTAGGTTTATAACAACTGGCACATTTATTATCAACCAAAGGGTTACATAAACTTTAGAGAGATGCTTTTTGTTTTTATCAGCGCGCCAATGTTGGCGGTTTTATTCACAGGCCGATACAATCCAATATTAGTTTTTGCCTGATATTGACCGATATCTGATATTGGGTTAGGACACCCCTACCATCTACCAAAGTCTCAAAGCAGTAGATCCTCTCAGCTTACACAGATGACCTTGGCCAAAACACTAAAGGTGAAAAGGAGAGTGCTGAAATCAAGCAGAGATTAAAGTAAAGAGAAAAGCTAGATTTATTGTCAATGATATCAGTCATACAATGTGTTGCCTCCAGCAATCGAGAATGTGACTTGGCTTTATTTGCTGTGATGCCTGGGAAAAAAAGTTGTTTTAATATATTTTCAAGCGAGAAAATACACCTTGAAACATAATCTGTGCAGTTAGTTCACCAGGATTATATTACTACCTTTAGATATGCTGTAGTTGTTTGGAGCAGCAGACCCCCGCACTCTGGCGGTCTGTCGCACTGGGAATTCCCACTGACAGCTCCCAAAGCCAATCAATCACTCAGGGATTTCCCACTGCTGTTTGTAACTGCTTGAAGTGAATACAAAGGTTTTTGGGTTTTTTTTGGGTGTTAAAAAGTGCAAATACCAGAATATAAAATTGAATATTTTTCACTTTCAAGTTTTGACATTTTGAGTTAATGAATACATGTCTTATGAAGTTTTTTTTTTTTGTTTGTTTGTTATTTGCAATAATCCAGTAACAAATTATTTTAGTGGAGGAATCAGAGAACTCATTTTTCTTTGTAAATAAAAAAAAAAAATATAATCCTGTTTTTTCATGTAAATCTGGATAAATATAACCCCTTTATATATATTCATGGCAATTTTTCATTGTTTATGGAAACACAGAGATCACAGCTTGAATGCAGCAGGCTGCTGATCAGCTTTTCTGATTTGCTGACATGAAACATCGAGCTCCAAATGTTCATACTTTTAAACTCCAGCATCTAATTTAAATGTGCTTGACACTGTGGACACCACACACTATAGCATATTGGGCCAGAACAATGCAACATGGGAATTTCCCCGTTTTGAGATCAGAAGGGCTGTGACATTCTACCAATCCGACCCAATCACTCTGAAGACACCAAAGCCAACAGAGACTTAGCTCCCTGATTTTAACATAATCCAGCTATCAGTTCTGGCAGAGACTTTGTGCTGTTATCAGCGCTTTTGAATCCATCCGTTTGGTTGCCTTTAGAGGACTGAGACTTCCAAGTCTACCGTGTTAATTGCTAAAATTTTTTTTCTATGATGTTACATTTGTTTTGTGTAATAACCTCCACTTCTCTATCATCACATCCTTGCTTTCTAAATACAGATAAATGACGCCTGCTTTGTCATTTATTACAGCTAAATGGACTCTATTTAAATGATAACTTAATGAGCTTATCAAGTGTTTATACATGGAGTTATTTCTGCATCCTTGTTGCCGTTAAACAATGTTAATCATCCCAGACAGAAATCTGAATCCGTTCATGTTTCTGCTCTAGCATGCCTCCACTCTGGCATTACTTCTCTTACAAATACCTGTAAGCCTCAGCTCAAGAATACCGTCTGGTGGATGGATGACATTACAACACAAAGTTATGGACATCCATGGCGCAGGTCTACATCCTCTATTTGAAGTTTTTTTTTGCAAAGAACTCCAACAGCAGGTTTATTCTCATTGGAGCCGTCAGGGGACTGCTATGTTACTCATTAAATTAGGCTCTATTTTAGACCTGCATTGGATCCCTTATTAAAGACACATAGCTAAATGACCAAGATGTGAAATGGACCCGGGGAAGACGATGTAGCAATAATATGACAAGCGCACCGTACCAAACTCAACAAAATGTTAAAATCAATAGAAGGTATATGGCTTCTGTACATTCTTTTTCTGTGTTGGCATTTCTATGCTCCCAATCTGTCAACAACTTGATAGCTTCTCATTCTACTTTCATACTGACTAAACCTTAAAAGATTACAGGGAGAAATGGTCTCTAAAACATCGATACAGAGCATGCTGAGACATGAGAAAGAAATGTCTGATTGAATGAAACCTTAGACTGGTATTGTGAAGCCAACTCTCAGACAACAGCTTAGCCCGTCATCATACCAAAAGGAGCAAAAGAAAACCTGCACACAAAGCTCCAAGGCTTAAAGGTAGGAGGTTTTTTGTATGAGCAACTGCTATTGTTTGCTGAAAATGAAAAAGGCAGACTACTGAGAGGTACATCTAAAACAATATGCATATCTTGTAATTTTTTGTGTTTTGTGTCATTCATTTTTGAAAGTAATACTATTATTAAATAGAAATTAGACATACAGTGAGAAACCTTAAGCTTTTGTTTCTAGCCATTTTGATAATGAAAAGAAAGGTTCTTAGAAAATTTGAATATTATATAAGAAAATAAAAATGGTATTTTAAAGAGAAGCAAAAGGCTTTTGTTATATTTTGTTATACGTTTATACATTTAGTACTTGTTTGGGCCTTCATATGCATGACTTATTAAACCAATATGTAGCATGTAGGCTATCACCCAGTGGTTCTGCTAATGTTTACTGGAAGCCCAGGTTGCTTTGACACCTGCCTTCAGGCCCTCTTGCGTTGTTAGGCCTGGTCTCTTTAATCTTCTCCTCGAATTACCCACAGATTCTCGATGGGGTTCAGGTCAGGCCAGTTTGATGGCAATCAAACACTGGCCATTGAACTAGCTTTTGGTATCTTTGGCAGTGGGGGCATAAAATCAAAATGAAATCAATAAATCCTTATAGTTAGTCAGCACAGTGGAACATAGATTTGTCTCAAATATACTGATAGGTGGCTGCATTGACTGTGCTCTTTAAAAACACAGTGAATAAACACCAGCAGAAGAAAGGGGACCCGCAATCCTGACCATTGATACTTTAAACTGCACTTCAAGCAAAAAAGATTCTGGCTCTCTCCACTCTTCCTCTGAACTCAGAGTCTTTGCTTTCCAAATAAATCACAAACTTTAATCTAAAAAAGAAGACTTTGGACCACAGAGATACGACCTAGTTACTTTTCTCCTATGCCCAAGCAAGTCACTTACGGCCCATATATCAGATTCTCCTTTGCTTAATGGCTCTTTAGCAGCTGACTTCAGGCTCAGGTCACTCTTCATGAATGGATTTTGAATTACAATCCTCTGCAGACTAAATTATCGCTGTAGCTCAGACAATGCTGTTGCTCAACAAACTTTCCTATCCCACTTCTTCCTTCTACTCAACTGTCTAAGAATATCCTTGGATACATCCAACTGTATACTGTATGTCCTTTGAACAATCTTCCTCATGATTATGTAATCTACTGACCCACACTAATGGGCCGATTTTTGCGGCTCTGGAAACCTTTGCAGCTAGTTTAAGGTAGCTTTTTAAGGTGTGAGAACACAAGTTTACAGTACTTAACTTTTATATTTACAATAGTATAATTTCCCAATAAAAAAGTTTAGGTTTTTTGTTATCTGTAGTCCATAATCATTAGAATTATAATAAAAAGTTGGTACAGTTTAATATGTACAGTTAATAATAAGGATAAGGATTTAACAAAAGGTCATACCTGAGTAAGCAAGCTCTTCGGTGTGCTGTAAGCAGGCATAAAAATGGAAAATTAAAAGGAAGGAAAAACGTAGAAAAAAAACAGGAGATGTAAAAGCAAAAGGATTAAGTGCAGCTTTGAGAGGATTGTGAAGAAAAGCCACTCAAAAATCTCAGATCTACATAATTATTATTATGTATTATTATAATTATTATAATTATGGCTCTGAACAATCAGAAAATCTGCTTAATCATAAAGTAAACAAAAAAAAAATGATTCGACCAGAGGTTATGAAAACACTACAAGATTTGATACTCATTGGTGAGTGGCAATACATATTTTTATTTCAAGCAAGACTTGACTCGAAGTTCCGTGCAAGGATCATTTGTGATTTTTTCATTGCCCCTGACTGCAATTCTAGAACAATACAGATTTATTCTGCCAGCTAGGCTGGTTTATTTAGATCAATATTTTTTTTTATTTAAATAAGGTCAAAATCCATCCATCCATCTTTTCCCACTTATCTGCCAGGGTCACGGTGGGTCTAGTGCCCATTTCCAGCAGCTGAAGAGCAAAAGGTGGAGTACAACCTGGACAGGTCACTAGTCAGTTATAGGGCAACACAGTGTCAAGATTTCACAGCAAGTAGCAAAGTTATGCTCCTGCAGCTATATTGCCAGCACCTGTATAATATAACATGTTTAGTATTCCGTTTTGCTGAGTAAATCTCAGCTTTTACCGCAATAGTTAAAGTAACGACTAATAAACTCTTTTTTAACATGTCTTCTCTAAAATCAAAAGTAGAAGCACTTTTAAAAAAAAAAATATTTCTGAAATCTAAGCTCAGGCAAACAGCAAGCAAGTGCTGATGGTGCTTTATAAGGACCAAATGAAAACAACAGCAAAATTAAATTATATTTTGATTTAAATAATGCTACTGTATATTAATTCCAATGGCTTTATATAAACCTAAAAGTTACATAGACGGAAAGGATAAATAACAGAGTCATCAAAGGATCTACAGTTACAAGATCAAATATATATTTAATAGATATTTTACACCAAAGGACGTTAACGAATCATAAATTGTCTTTACATCAATGTCATCACTGTTAACACAAAAGCCTAAAGTGTCTGGCATTTTAAATCACATAATAGCTTGCTTTGGATTTCACTGCCTCCTTACTTCACCTAGCTTGTTTATTTTAGAGTTTGGTTTTACCAATGACATGGAATCCCCACATTTAG
>JAUZNJ010063716.1:0-27186 GCA_034780135.1 Jordanella pulchra
ATATATATATATATAATTAGTGTTTGTATATATTAAATTTGTAATATTACTGTCAGATTGTCTGAAATTGTAATTAAATGTCATTAACTTGTGAATGTGTTGTTATAAAGCAGCCAACCTCTGAGGTTTTTGTGAAAAGAAATAACTAAGTTGACTTTATTTCAGGCTGCCAAAATCTCCAGATGAGTCAGTTATACATTTTTACTGTCAGACTTCTTCCAGGAAAGCACTTTCAATTGCTCTCTATTAAACACTGAGTAAAACATTGACTGTTTTGTAAGAAAAAGAAAAATGCACTGATATCTGTCTAACCTGAATCTAAGAGGAAAGTGGGTCAAGCAGCAAGACAGCTGTTCCTACCTAAAGATTATAAAACTGGCTTTAGTAATTCTTATACAACCAGAAGAAATACACGAGAATACAGTAAGTTATTATTAAATTAAATATTTTTTATTTTTCAGGAACTTTAGAGGTAAACAAGATGATTATGTTTTTAATAAATACCAACCATATAGGCTTAAACACATTTCACTGATCTTCGAAGAAATGAAAAGCAGAATTTCCAAACAGAGGTCAAGAATCTTGTCCTAGGATTGATCCCATCATATCAAATCTTTATCATGCCTGTTCTTTTCTCTTGCCATGGTTTTCTTGGCTTATCAAAGCTGGTTTTAGGTTGTGGGAGTGATTACTTAAATACAGTCTCAAAAGCACTTCTTTGAAGTTCCCTCTTCTAGCTCATCCATGGAAAATGAAGCTCAAGCTTCAGCCAATCAATATTTCTCCACCTCCCCCCTTACTCTCAGACTATCATCAGTCCTACTCACCCTTTAGCTTATTCACCCACCAGTGAGCCCCAGGGGGATGACTACTCTAATCCTTTCCTAGGTTACTCCTCCAAGCGAATGTCGATTCACAGCATCAAAGTTTTCTGCCGGGGCCCGAGCCCCAAAGAACTTATTTCATTTATGTCAATCAAACTTTTCTAATTCCAGGTTTTTTTCTGTGCGAGTCTCTCTAGGTTGAAAGACATCACAGCAGGAGGCAACCATGAAACTGTTTCCATCTCCTACCTATCTTCACTCATGAAGATCGTAGGGAGATACTTGAACTCATCCTATTGAGGTACAGACTCATCCACGACCTAAAGAGAGCGGTATCTTGGTCCAGAAACATGACTTTAGTCCTACAGGGAAATAACTCCGTACTTTCACTTCCAGGGAACGCTAAAACTTTGGTGTTCATTACAGCACCCAGAAAATAAAGTGGCCTTGATTTTGAAAGTGGTTAGACAGGAAATGAAATACAGAGAGAAGATAAAGAAGAAACTCCTTCACTCTCACCAACTGTGACATGTTGAAATAATGCACCTGTAATTTATTTTTTAAGTTTTCTTTTGATAATCTTTTGATAATCACAATCGGCAAACGGCTGTGGAATATTATCCCAAACACCTTTGGTCAGTAATAATCAAATGTGCAAAAAGTTCTCAGTATCAACATTTTTCTTATGAAGCGATACATTTCAGTAATATGGGGATCCGCGCTGACAGATTTGCGTCTTAAAAATGCATTCAGCATTAAAAGAACTGAACACATTTGTTGGCAGATTTTATTCAGGTCAGTTACACAATGTCACCCCTTAGGATAAATCTATGATGATTATTCCAGTTTAGGCTTTCTCACTGCAGGGCTGCTTCATCTCACTGCTTGACTGCAGCACATTGAAGCTCAGATGTATACAGAGCAATAAGTAATGTCTACTAAAGTTTACTTAGGATTATAGAGCTCTGTTCATGTGATCTCTTTGTGCTACAAATAGCTTTATGTCAAACACTTGGGAACACTCCCAGCTGCTTTGTTTCTGAGGGCTGAAGATGGAAAACATTAAATAGGATTCATTTTAATAATTCAAATCTGCAGGCTCTGCTGTCCTCTTTGAACAATGAACACACATGAGCGAGTTCACTGGGCACATACAACAAACAGAGAACGAAACTACCTCTGTTTTTAGTCGCACGTCTCCAATGTAGGAGTGGAAAAAAAATTTTTGGGTGCACTGACAAGGCCATGGTAGATGATTTAGATACATATTCGCACACTGCCAGGGACCCTCCACTGAGAGCAGAGCCAGTTCAAATATAGCACAGACTCTTGGGAAAAACTTTCCTTGAAAATCATGATTAATGGCTGTTCGGTGTGTTTCTCTCAGGCTGCTTGGCATGACTAATGCAAACAGGATCTCTTAGGCTTTTATTTTTGCTTTTGTTTGTAGCTCACACAGTAAGAGCTGTGAATTTGCATCATTACAACAAACAGTTGACATTAAGACATAACATCAGTATTAAAATCAGATTCAACTTCTCTTTACATGTCACATGTTTCAATTTCATTTAAATGAGCAGAAACCAAACGTTCTGTCATTGCATCAGTGAGAGAGAGAGAGTTGACTTTGTCAATACTTTGAGCAAACAGTGATATAATCCTGAGCAAACAGAAAGAGACTCACAATGTGCAGCAACTCAATGACACTTCAGAGAAGTGTTTGCTAATTTAGGGTCACATGTACTGAGTTAAGGGGCTGTTGAGCTGCGGCATTGCACGAGATGCATACATTACCCCACAGGAAGTATGCATACTTCCTGTGGGGTAATGTAATGTCCTTGCCCTTAAAATTGGCACCAAACACAAGTTTCTGGGCACGGTCTCCTAATATCATTTCTCAGTGGACTTTCTATTGCCTGGTTTGGAGGCAAGTGCATTAAGCACACCCTAAAGCTAACACTGCCAGCTAATTATGTTTTACATTGCAGTGGTTCTAAAACCTTTAACAATAAACCCAGTAAATATTACGCTCTTACACCTTGTGTTGCAATTTGAAAACATGATGTTATAGGGAAAACTTAACCTACCTGCATAGTAATTGCTATTTATGCTAATTGTTTAGCAGTTTTGCTTTAACAGATTTTGTTCTGCCAGATACTCATCAAGGGATGTGAAATTGTTAAAAGGCAAAGAACGAAAATCAAGCAAATCTGCATCTTTGGCTAATAATTAATTGAAAATAATAAATCATTAAGATTTTGCTCCTAGATACTCCTAGATCCTAGATACTCAGCTAACTCTTTAGTACATAGAGCAAGGCTGTGAAGTCAAGTAACTTTCATTGTCAGGAGGAAGGAGGGGTGTGAATTTCACCTCTTTGCTATATGTTGCAAAAGGTATATTGGTATTCATGACAGCATTTTATGTTTAAAAAAATCCATGACATTTTTTTCATATTTAGGTTAATGTGTTAACGTGCATAATGCATGTTTTTTTGTGCTCTTTTGCTTTTGTTTTCTTTAAAACAACAAGATACTTGGCCATTTAGTAATCAATCTAACACAAGTTTTTACTTCAAGTAGGGGTATCCGAAGCCAAAAGGAGAGAAAAGCATTTTCAGAATCCCCAAATTTTAAGAAAAAAAGTGTAAAACATAATTCTTATGGTCTTGTTTAAAAAGAACAAGTTTAAAAATCAAAATGTCTTAATATTAAACTTAATATGGCTGCCTTTCATTAAGCATAATTAAAGCTACAACCATGTATTTGGTATTCATAAAGTTTGTATCTTACTGATTTTCTTTTATCAGAGAGCACTGTTCATTCTCTACTTGTGAACATGTCTCTTTAGGGTTAAATACATAAGAAGTAGAGATAGAAAGTGCTATTAGCTTGATTTGTTAATGGCTGTTAGCTGATCAGAGTGCAGAAATGCGTAGGTTTTAAAAATGAATCATCATTAAGTCTGGTCTATCTGTGCAATGTACAGCAAAGACAAAATGCAATGCAAACCAAAAAAATAAATAGAAAATTAAGACTTGTAAACAAAACATATGCAAAGCTAAATGTTGCAAAATAAAAAATGCTGCAATCATAGAAAATAGAGAGCAGCAAAGTGGGCATGCACATCATATACTGAACAGCTGCAAACACATGACTGATGTGAACTCATAAAACACATGCAACATGTCACAAGTAGCAAAAACATCTGATGGTTAAGAAAAGCTGAAACCTAGCTGCATGTAGTGGAGGTGCTCCAGATCACTAGGGGGAGTTGATCACCATCTCCTATGTCGTTTGTGGCTGTTCTGAACTTGCATTTGTTTTGACACTTGCGGCATTTTCCCTTTGCATGTGTTTTGTTTGTCAGCATTATTTATGTCTTTGCTATGGGTTTCATATTTTCCATGCATTTATGAATTTGCAGATAATCTGCGATTTGTTGCTCTGCTTAAAGCAGTTTTTTTTTTACATGTGTTTTGTATGTTTGCATGTAGGTCTAATTGTTTTTGCTACAATCAATGTAATATTTGCAGCCCGTTTTTGTATTTGTGGTTTAGTTATGTATTTGCAGCTTGTCCGTAACACTCGGTCACTACAGAGCAGATATTGCTTTTGAGCTGTTTGAATTTTTTTGCTTTTTCTTTAACCTAACATCTCATTTAAAGACAGCTTAAGTGCATCCTTCAGTACTTTTACCACATGTAAAGAATTTTCTAAAAAATAATGAATGCACATCAATAAATATGCACAAACAGCAGACGGATGGACTTTACATGGAAATCTGTGTCTCTGAAATGGGACTAGTGGAAAATGTTTAAGTATATGTAATGTTGAGATGGCAGCAACTTGCAGAAAGAAGGTGTCAAATGGTGAGCCACAACATCAGCCAGAGTTCCTGAAATGGCGCAGTGCCTCTAAGTCTGCTATAATACTGATTGTTTCCTGTTTGTCATGTTTAACTCAGTTGACAAGTACTTATTAAAGCAAATAAAAATCTTGGACTGATTCTATGTTATCACATGGGAAAATTAAATGACTATGTTCAAGCTTTTTTTGTTGTTTTGTTTACAAAGAGGAAAGGGAATAGAATTAAAAGGTGGCTTTTGTAAAGGAACAAAAAATTACCTTTTGTAGGTTAATTAACCAAACCCACTCAAAAAATACAGCAATGGTCAGAAAACTTTTACATATATACCTTACCGGCAAAGCCTAGTTATCTGTGCTGCAATATGTTCTGAATTATGCTTGGATCCAAAATACCTCCGTTAGAAATATCCTGGCAGAGAAGAGGATAACTGTTGCACCTAATGCTGTGCATGTGACGATGAAAACCGGTCAAAACAAGCAGAGCAATACATGGAGAAAAGTGAGTCAGAGATTTCCAATGATTGAGAGCATCCAGGGAATGCTCACAGATGTCCAGCTGCAGTGCATTCTGGGACTGTGGTCACTACCTCTCAGATAAGGGCGATGGCTGGAGAGAGGTAGAGACAGAAAGAGAAACTGTTTATGGCAGCAGGTTGACTGAAGCTAAAAGCTGACAGTTGTTGTTTTTTTTTCTTTTTGCTTGTTTGTCCTCGTATAAAAGACACTAAACTATAGCACCACCAAAACAGAACCAGAATCAAGCTTTTCAGGTGGAGTTCCATACCTTTTCAGAACCTGGAGTTTGTCTGACACGTCTATGGAGCAACGAGGGGGGAAAAAAATCTGCCTTTTTTAGCTGATATTCCAGAAAAATGTTTTGTCAAATGCATTTTTTATGAGTTTAAACAAAGTTCAAAATTGGGGAACCTCAAGAATAAAAAAGAAAAAATATATATTTGATACAAATATGCAGAATACTGGACAATGATGCTACATCTTTATACCAGTTGGCCTAATGCTGTGCAGTTAGGCCTTAAAATGTTCAAACTCAGAAATAAGGGCTACACATTTGAACACTTCTTGAAAATTTAAATATGACAGCCACTTTCTACCCCAAGAATATATTTGCGTCTTATTAAAACTACAGCCATTTAAACTAACGTAAGAGAAATCCTCCATTTACCCCGCTGGCATGTATAGGGTATAATCCTTACCCCTGAGTTTATTAAGGGACTTGGATGCTCCCTGTCGTGCTGCCAGTTTTTTTTCCCCACAGGCTAAATAATCCCTCTCATATTCATGTTTTATCCACCAGTCTCACCAGCTGACTGGATTTGATGACTCACATCTTCAGATGTGATTCAGAAAGAGACGAAACATCACATTTCGGGTTGGCCCAAAAATACACAAATTTTGAAGCCTGACAGGATTTGACAGTTATGTCAAAACTAATCTTTCTTATGCAAAACACAGGGGTGGCATCTATGATTAGATCCCCAGCTTTTCATGGGCTGAAGTGTCTTTGCAAGACACCAAACCCCTGCACTGCTGCTGATATGCTCACCGATGTGCAGATACAGAGGAAAAGACCTGAAAACAGAGTCTAGATGTTCAATAGGAAATCCTGTCTGAATGTTTCTGCACAAACGAAACCTCGAACCTTACTTTGTAGAGCCAAAGTAAAGATGCCCTACTGGTGCAGATATGCATGTCTGATACACATAAAATATGTCTAACAAAGATGCCCATGGAAAGGCTCCACATGCATCTTCACATTTTGTGAACTATTAAAGGTACACATTAATTCATGTCACCACGCTTCAAGCCTCCAGATAGCGAGACGATAACCAAGTTGTGGTAAATAATGTTGTGACCAACATGGCAAATAAGAGCCAAAGTTCCTGAAAAGATGTACAGAATGTGCTCGAGTGCTCTTATTGCTGTAACTCAGCTGAGCTCTATTAGAAGGACACTTGACTCATGGCGCCTCTATTTAGAAACTTCTCTGGATGAAATTAGACCATAGCGGAATGCACTGGTAGAAATCCAGGTCAGAACTTATTTCTACGCCTTGAACTTAATATGGAAAATTCCCTGCTCTGTGCCGGCAGAACTCTAATGTCTCATCATTTCTCTTTGTCATTACCAAACACAATGTTCTGAAAACCAAAACCATCTGACAGCTGAACCTCCAGGGTTTCTGTGAACTTATGGAGGTTGATGACTAGCTCTGCTACAAGGAAGCAGTAACTCAGGTGGTGGCTAAACCTTTAGTTTCCCTTAAGGATCAAATAGGAGTGTAAAAAAAAAGTCTTGCAAAACAAACACAATCTTTTAAATCACATTAACGTCATGTAACATTACACCCATAATTGACTAATCTAAATGGGATTTGATGTTGTTGACCAATACAGAGTAGTAAACCACTTTGAGAGGTCAGTATGACTAGAAAAGTGCTACATAAATTTTATTCATGTTACGGTATTCACAAAAAAACCCAGTGAATCACAAAGCAGGTTGTGGCAGTAAAATAAAAATGTGGACATGATTTTGCATTGAAACTGTTAAAACAGGTAAGGAGGAAATAAAACAAACTGGTCTGAACTCTAACAGTTAGCTGCTGCTGAAACACAGATATATCCTACTTCTATATGGAAGTGGGACATAGACCAATCACTTTTAGCTAAACTGTGTCACAAAGACTGATTTGAACCGATTGGCCAACAGTAGATCTGCACATTGCTCCAATTTACTGCAGAACCGATTCCATGAAATCAGCAGAAATGTATTGATTTTGCAAAAACCTTGAGTAGTTTGCTAAAATGGGCTCATGTTGCAAAAGAGAGAAGATAAACTGAACTTTAAACTCTGGAACAGGAAAAAGAACCTGCAGCACCTGTGACCTTATTCACTGGGATTCAAGCTTCTTTAGCAAAGCACTTAATTATTAGTCAATTAATCTGGGAAGACGTTTTTTTTCATGTCTTTTTAGCAACTTTTTCATGAAAATCTATTTAATTTACAGTATTCTTGAGTTTTTCTCTTCAAAAGATGTAACATGAGATGTATGTGACCTAGATTATGATAATCATGAAACTTAAAAAAAAAAAAAAAGCACAGTGGTCAACAAATGCAACAGTTACATACTTCCTGTAGATCTTATCATTAAAAATCTGATTACACCTCTTTTAAAATCTGTATCACTCTTACTAACCTAATATAAATTGATGCTTTTTATCTCTGGAAGGACAAGGAATACAAAGAGTAAACAGTGCCATCTGCTGGAGACGTTAGATATGTGGAGAAAATAACAAGGACTCACTCCCTCTTATCAAACCAACGTTTTTATTTGTATGCAGAGCACCAGATGTTTTTTTTTTTTCAATAAAAAAAAGCAAATCAAAAATTAAATATGAACAGCAAGCACGTTGGCAAAGGGTTTTACAATAAACACCTAACTTATGTTCATTAAAAGGAATTTTTATGCCTTTTTCATTGTAAATGTTGTCCAACATCTGTTGTCACTGCTTAAGGTACGGTCAGGGGGATGTGAAATGTCACAGATTTAGTGGATCCTTTTCCACAACTTTATACACTTATGCAGTTGGTTGTTCCCCAAAACACATCGTTGTTCATTAACAGGACTCTTAAAACGACAAACGATCAACAACTAATTTGTTTGAGGGCAAATCACATGACACATAGGGGAACGTTAGAAATGGCATGTCGTCTGGGTCTGTTGATGTGATTTTACCAGTTGTCTTGTAAAACCCAGTAGCCTACTGGATTCCATTAAGTGACTTCTTTCAGGTGTGTGTATTTTAAAGTGATTCTAAAGCCAGGGGGCGCTAATAAGAGACAATAAGGTGCAGGAACAGTGGGGTAGGGAGCGGTGGTTTCACAAGTTTATGAGCGCTTTTTTCTGCTCTCAGCGTCTCTGAAGTTGGCTGGCCTAATCTTCATCTCTGCAAATTCAATCGAGTGTTCATGTCCCTTCCAATGGAACCAGTTTATCCCCTGTGTGAGATAAAAAAAAACAAACAGGTAAATAAAAGAGGCAAACTGACATCATATAATTAAAACACAAGGTAGAGAAACACAAACCCCTTAATTTTTTCACTTTTTGACACTACATTTGTCTTGTATTTGGTCAGAAAAGCACTAAAAAGTATGATGCTATGACTCTTGGGATTAACCAATGAATTTAGGCAACACCTCAAAAAAATTTAGTGAAATTATAGAAAAAGGAGCCAAATCGTCAAGGCATTAATTTGAACTCCTGCAAAGCCCTGTTCATCCTAAGCTATATTTTGCAGACACCTGTAGGTGCCAAATTCATGGATTCAAACAACAGAATAAAAACTGTAAATAAATCCGAATTATTTAGCAGTTATTGGTTCTGATTGCAAGAAATTACATTGTTTCCATTGCAAAAAGTATTTATCAAGCACAGAACAGAGAGAGTTTTTGTATCCATGCTAAAATGAAAACTATAATAGAAGACCAGCCTCCATCCCAAATGTGACATGCAGGGGTAGCAGCATCCTGTTTCAAGGAGATCAACACAAGTTCTGTCAGGAGGAATAGGCTAAAATTCCAGCAAACTGTTAAAGCTTAGTGTTATTTTACCCAGTTCTTCCAGACACTTAAATAAAGGCTTTTCCAAGCAAATCTGATTTGCAAATCAGCAATCAGATTTTGACTGTTCGAAAATATATATCAACTTTTGGTCATAATCCTAACGTTGACTTGAAAACATTCAACACTAACTGAAGTCATGTGAAATGAAGCTTGAGCTAGAACAGAGAAAAATGTTTTCTCTGCTTTATATGTCTTAAATTAAAGCCATAGATACACATTGCAAGAGATTGTGGGCATTGATGGAGACTTAACGAAGCGAATGGTCTTAGAAGTTATGTAGTTTTTCTTCCAACAGTTAGAGTAAACATCTGAAGACCTGGCAAACTGTACGGAAGAGCGGCTGACTGCGAGTGCGCCACTGGCAGGGAGGAGTTTAACTTGAAGCTATTTACTTAAAAGTAGGTAAGAAAATAAAAAGACATTTTTCTCTCTCGTTCCTCTGCCATTTAGTTAATACAACACAAGCCGGCAATCCTGACTAAGCTATATTTAATTTCAATGAGAAAAATGTTTTTCATTTATAGAGTGTTTAGCTCTACCATCAGATACAGTTAACATTTCTAAGTAAAGAGGAACACTGAAAACGTTAAAGATGTATTTAACGGGGTCTATATTGTTAGTTGTATATTTTTACAACATGTTTTCTTCAATTTATTTGTCCTCTTATACTTGTCTGTCCTTGTGTTCTTCTGTGCCTGTTATAAGGGGTTCAGTCCTCCAGCTCCTCCCTACTTTCTTCTTCTCTTGTTGAGGGTCCTTCAGGACCATTATAAATATTAAGCTGCTAATTTCCTTTGCCCTTTTGTTAGTGGTTCCACTGGGGAGAGGCAAGTGTCATAAACCATTGCAATCCTGTCATTTATATTGTTCAAATGTTTATTTTACCTTCTGTATTAGTGAAAGGTGTTTAGATATTTTTATTTGAGTTGCTATTATGCCTTTATAATATTTCATGCATGCTAACACTTTTATTTTGTACTGATCTGGTTGGAAAACTGAAGCACATGCTATGTGCTAATGCTAATATCTCCTGACTGAATGGTTAAATAAACAGAGACTTCCTCCTAACCCTGACTCGGTGTTTTGTGGTTTGTCCAATCGCCACATAACACACACAACGCAGAAGTCCACCGGTCACATGTTGGTGCGTTGACAGTGTAATAATGTCTGGATAAACGTACACTTTCATAAACGGAAGGAAAAAAACTGTATAATATACCTTACTGTGACTGCTGTCACCATATTTCCCCATGAGGTTTACACGATGGCAGTTTTTATACCAGAAGGCTCCTTTGTAGGACAAGGCGCAGTTGGTCACAGCAATGTCGTTATCATTGTCATACGTAGAGAAGGGCCGGCCTTGATGGTAGGACATGGAGTCCCCTGACACAGGAAATATAAAAGATTCATAAATGGTTCTACACACTCAGGTTTTTTCTTATTTTTTGTAAAAAAAAAAAAAGTAGATTAATAGATAAAAATTTCCATTGAACTTCAAAACCACAGACCGATGTTTGGGTATCTGATAAAGTTTCATCAAAATACAATGATGTTTGCAGCTGTACGGTGAGAAAAACTTTAGATCAACTTGGAACCATTGCAAACCTGCCGTTCCACTATAAGCTCCTAAGTAGACTTTGTATCTCGTTCTCGGCTCTGCAATTGTGAACTTGTCATAGTGCGCGTAGGCCAATTCTCCATTATCTCTCAAGTCCACCCTCAGCTCGTAATGTCCTAAAGATGTAATTTTATGGAGACTGGAGAGACCTATAGGACAAGTTTGAAGAGTGAGCATTACAAGGGGTAGAGAGGAGGGAGACAATGAATGATGCCAGATGAGGAGTCCTCTTACCCAGCCAGAACTCATCATTCATGTTCCCAAAGCCAGCTGTGTAATTCTTCCAGTTCCTGAAGAATTCCAGCTTTCCGTTCTGGCGCCTGAGGAAAACCTGAGGAGGACTGGCTTTCATGAGTGTCAAAACAACAGCTAAGGTCTCTGTGGTTCTGTGTGCTGTAAATCATCAGAAAAAAACAGGTGCTGCATAGCAGCTAGCGTATTCTGTATGATGCGGGATGTGAAACTGTTTACTCACCATCCATCCTCCGCCATCTGTCACCATGTCGCAGTAAACCTGAATGGGCTGGCTCTCCTCTCCTCCTATATAGATGGTGTACAGACCAGAGGTGGTCTCCCCATTCAGCAGAATCTGAGCACAGTCCCAGGGGCGAGCGTACAACTGTCCAACTAGAAAAAATACAACAAAAAACGTTATACAAACAACTTCCTTTCCATTATTGTAAGCTAAAATAATCTATTATACAACATCCTACTAGAATGGAAATGACTTTAGGAAAGAAATGAAAGAAGGATTTAAAAACCCCCGAAAGTTTTTCCATATGAGCTGTTTGGGAAAGAGGAATAAATAGGCATGGGTAATCTGTTTTTGATGGAATTAGCATTAGAAACGCATCTGGTAGGTTGTGTAACCAGTCAAAGACTTCAGTGCTGAAAAAATTAAGAGGCAAATTTCAGTGGATACGAATACAGAGAGTTTTGTGTTTTTTTAATGGGTTTTTACCCTTGTTTGTGGAGAAAGTTGTGGTTATATAGCGACTCCTCTGAGCTCCGGAGATGGCCTGGAGGCGGACATCATACTTCGTAGAGCCAGTTAGCTGAGACATGCTGTAAGAGGACGCTGTTGGGCTTAGCATCACCTCCTGCATCAACAAATAATAAAAGCAAGGACAACTATTATATGATGCAGCTATCGTCGAATGTGTTTAGATTTGCAGTTTCCTGGATGTTTATTTGAAAGGTTTGATCCTGAAGCCACTGAGGTCACTTTTTTTGTGACTTTTTTTAGCTTTGTTGGACTTGGTTCATTTTCATACTTGTTATTTTTTTAAATCCTCTAAACTTTGTAATTCAGTTCTTATAGCTGCTGGCTTATAGAGCTATCAGAAGAAGCTGCTATGAGCAGATTGCTGGACAGCAAACAACAAAGGTCTGAAGGTTTTTAGTTTACATAAAGTATATGGCCTTAAACCACACCGATAAAACATTCAACTTACTCTTGTTGCTCTTTTTTACATTTCACCTTTTATTGTTCATTGATGAAAATATAACAGTGGTTTCATTTTTCTAAGGGACAGAGGAGATTAGCCGTCCCTCCCAGATCAAAGACAAAGATTTTTTTATAAATTAGTGTACTGTACCATAAAAAAACTGAGTACAATATGCAAGTGTATACTGTCACTATAACCCAATAGATACATAAAAACCTTCAGAGGTTTCTCTTTGCTTTCTAAGAAAGAAACTGGAGCAAATTAAAGACCAAATTTACTCTAAGTTTTTTCACTATTTGCTGATTAAAGATGTGAGACATTTTTGTCTTAAAATTAAAAACAGTGTTTGGATAAAGACAAGTTCATATTCACAGAGTTAATTTTGAATTTTGGCATTCATTCAGCACCTCTTCCTGTGTGATGTCACTACAATATTGGGGAAATTTCAATCAAGATCATAATGTAGATGATAACGAGGAGTCCAAGGACCTATCATTGAGGAACACCCTTCCAAGATGTTTCGCAGCAGAAATTAACCCATCTGCTGGTATATCGACCTTTTAGAGAAACATGCTCAAAACCACTAGAATAATATGCTCTACAGTTTCTTCAAAGTTTCTTCAAGTTCTTTAAGTTCTTCAAAGGCCTTTTTTAGACCAGTTTTACGAAACAGTGTTACTTTATTTAAAGAGCATCAATAATATTGTCAATAACTTTTAAAGCTGCAGATGTGCAGATTTTGTTTTTTTCTAAAACCTAATTACATAGAGAAAATATTGCATAAGGTAAAGTACTTTTTCGGTTCGAGTTTCATTTATCAGTTAACTTGGCCAACTGTGAAACCAGTCAAACTACTACTGTGATTGGCTAAAAACTAGACATGAAAGGCAGGTACCCAATCAGCTCCAAGAATTGTACTGAATATTCCTCCCTTTTGTGAACACTTCTAAATAAACCCTTCCCAGATTGATACGTGTAAAAATTTTAAATTGTATTACACGTGTCAATCTGTTTTTTGCCAAGTTAATCCAATTACTATTCTCAGAATAAACCTATCCATCCCAGGGTTTACTTGTAAACAAAGACCCTTGTTATTATTTTTTGGGTGTTTGGATCACATCATGGGTCACATAAATTACGACATCCAACCCAAATGAAGTAAACCATCTAATGAAAGACACTCTGGGTTGTTTAATCTTGTCTGGGAAACGCCCTTAGTTTTGGTTGGTGATATGTTGCTCCGCCTTGGTGGAAAAAGGTTTTGCATCAAACTACTGATGGATCACTGGGAAAACTGACTTGTGGAGGATTTGACACCATTTATTATTCATTCTCTATTTTGGTTTTGGGAAAATGTGTGAGTGAGTCAAGTGTCTGGACAAGAGGCAACCCCAGACATAAATGACCTCAGGATCCCTGAATGCCTATTTTTTCATACTCAAAATGTCAACTGACCATAAAACTGGGAAAATCTTAATGACAGAAATAAATATGCTTAATGGAAACACACCAATTTAGAAAAACAATCAAATTTTCAATATTTTTTGGTGTTTTTTTTGGCCATATAGAAATTTATGTATGATTGACCAAACGTTACCATTGGCAACGAAAGAAGACAACAAAAAGTAGTACGAGGATGATAGCCTGGCAGGTGTTGAAACTTATGAAATAACATTTCCATGTCTGATTTCAGTTGTATCTCTTATTTAGTGAAAACACAGCATCAGCAAAATAATGTTTTTTTTGTCAGTTTAGCCTAAATCTTTAATTATCCTTAGAATCTTTTTAGAAAGAAGTAAATTCTTTATCGCCCAGAGTTAAACACAGCAAGCGTCCAAAAATGTCCTAAACTGCTCACATCTGCCTGCTGCCATAGCTGTATAAGTTCTGCACTGGGTTACACTCAACCCTTTGAAACTTGGAATCTGCTGGAGTTTATTTGATGCGCTGAAGATTTTGTTAGAGCAACTGAACCTCCCTCCAAAACTTTTTAATATATAGTGGCTTTAATTGTAGTCTTACCAGCAGAGGTATCCTCAAATGTAAAACCTCTCTGATAAGAAGTGATAATTCCTTGGAGATAAACATGTTTGACCAAAAGAAGAACCATTTCGATTTCTAATAACCCATTTTTCTCTTCTGAGAAACCACATGTTTACTCAAATAATATTAGCCTATCATTGGATTAAAACAGTGCAAATAAGTTTTTTGTGGTACAAATTGTTTTCTGTGACTTAAATCAGTCTTGCAGTTAATTCCATCCCTAATTTAGTGCTTATTACCAGAATGGAAAAATAAGCAGTAAAATTTGTAGAAACCTTTGGTTATGACTTTATGTACAATGCCATAACTGTGACTGCAAGCAAGTAGCTGGTTTGGGTTTGCAAAGTAAAACAGGAAAAGTCATTAGAATTTGTTTTAGTTTATACTTGTTGAGGTAAAAGTGAACGTACTCTGATTACACCATCAGGTGAGGAGAAGGTTAGCATATAGCCAGTGACAGCAGAAGTAGGGGGCTTCCATGTCAGAGTGGCGGTGTCAGTTTGAACATTGTCAGCCAACAAGTCGCGTGGAGGGTCCACATCTGGAAGACACAGGGAGTCGGAATTTGGATTTAACATTCTACAGTTAATACCTGTGCAACAAAAGGCAGCATATTTCTTTCACAGTGTTGTCTGACTTACCAGTGGTAAATGTGGTCATAGTAGATGCACTCCTTTGCGCATCTTTCATGCCATAAACGGCAGCGGTGTAATGAGATCCTGGAACCAAGGTGTTAATCTGGAATTCCACTATGTTCCCAGAAACATGCTCCACCACTGGGGACACTGGGGAAGAAATCCAAATAAAAGTGATCAAATGAATGCAATCAGACTGGCATACCAAGCGGGAGGGTTTTAAGTTGATTTATTAGAGGGAAACAAACCTGTATCAGTACTGTAGGTGATGACATAGCCATCAACAGGGGCAACGGATGGCTGCCATGACAGCAAAGCCGACGTATCTGTGACATTCACTGCAGTCAGACCCTGTGGACTGTCCAAAGCTGAGGGATGAAATAGGAAAACAGTTAGTCTAATGTCTTCACACAGATGGGACGTTTTGTATGAAAACTGATGAAATCCAACCTGTGGTTACAGTGCCAGTGCTGGGCTCGCTTTCCTTCAGACCCTTCAGAGAAATCACAGTCACTTGGTAGGTCTTTCCAGGGAACATATTGATCAAAAGCATCTCAGACATGGCGCCATCAGCGTTCAAAATCAATGGGCTTCCTGTGAAAAACAGAGAGAACAAACAACCTCAGGACAGAAAAACAACACGATGCAAACACCAATAACCGCCTCTACAATTACCATTTACTTCTGTCCATGAGTTCATGATCAAAGCACTGAACAACATGGTGGCTGAGGTGCAGAAGGAAAGCTACTATTCTTACATGAAAGTATCATGTCTGTGTGTTTGTGGTTTACTGCAAATAGCAGTATAGTAAACAAAAAAAAAACAAGAATTGTGAATAGAAGTAACAGGTTGTTGTGAAAAAAAGTTAAAAGCACGTGTTAGCGTGTTGAAGGGAGATACAAGGAACACAATGATCAATTGAAGCAAATAATGCAAAAACTCTGACTTAGCTTTTACCTCCTTCAAAGGGCACATAGGTGATCCTGTAACTATCCACAGGAGAATGTGGATTAGACCAGTGAACCACAGCTGAAGAGTCTGTCACCTCTGTGAAATGCAGTCCTTTGGGAGCACTCAGACCTAGCAGGGTGTGAAAGCAACGGCATCGATGTGAAAAAAGGTGAAACATTATTAAAAAAACAACAGAGGACCCATTTAACCTATTTCCTTTTTATGTTTTTGGCTTAAAAAGGAGGACATAATACGACTGATGGTATTATCCTATTATTGCACTAAATGGACACAACGGAAAGAAAGGAATGTTAGATTGAAAATGTGAAACAGATTGCAGCAATTTTAATATACCTGTCTGAGTAACCGCTGTTATAGGTTGGGAACGCTTGTCCAATGTGAGGCCATAAATCTCGATTTCATACTCAGTGCCACTCATAAGACCAGTTATGACCTTTTTCCTCTCATTTCCAGGTACTTTGTACTCCCGCGGATGAGCTAATCTTTTGCTGTCTCGTATTTTGATCACAAATCTGTCAAATTGATCCTCGTCGGCTGCCCATGACAGCCGGAAACTATCAGCTGTGTTGTCCGAGATGAAGAGATGGTCCAGCTCCAGCTCTGCCTCTGGTTAGACAAGGAAACAATAACGGAGTAGTGTTTTTTTTTGTTTTTTTTTTAGCAACAGTGTTCATTGTGGAAGAAGTCAGATATGAGAAAGAAATACGGTTGGTATTCCAGTCTGCTCAAGTATCTGTTAGTGTCAATAGGTCTCAAGACGGGACAGAAAGCACAAACAAGAATAAGAAGGCAAGAGGATTTTTTTTAGGTTTTTATTTATTTCAGGGTGATATGAGTTCCCCATGCACCTCCAGGCCCAGACCGGATGCATTCAGTGCACATCAGAGAAAATACGACAAATCATTTATCTTGAAAATGAAATCAAAAGAAATTTCATGCTCAGGGTGTCAGTTGATTTGTCAGTGTTTTCCTGCTTTAAAATAGTCAAAAGCAGTGGTGAAAGATGCTCACCAATAGACGCTACTTGAATTTAAAACATGAAGGAAAACACATAACAAAATATGAAACCAAACAAAAAACGCTTGTTCATATTTTGTAGAAAGAAGCTGAAGAAGAACTCTGTGTCTCTTCCTTTTCTTTAATGCACCTGCTTAACAAGAGAACACTTAAAATAAAGGAAAAGCAGAATTGCTATAGAGAAATAGTTGCACTAAGAGAGCTAAAGTTAAAAGACTGCAGGTTAAGATTCAATATTAAAACATTCCTGATTAAAATCCTCAGACATGGGAAACAAGTCACATATGTTCAAATTTCCCACTGGTGCATCATAACCAGGTTGCCCATTTAATTTCAGATTGAACTACAAGAACTAAATGCTTAAGACAACTATAATAATAACCCCCCAAATTAACAAAAGGTGTCAAATAGTCTAATTAAAGAGTGATCTTGTTAACATTTGTTAAGACAAGGCAATGCAAGTAATTCCAGTAAGCTCCTGGGAACATTGCTCCATGTGGTGAAAATAGTTTTATGAAGGACATTAGTGGAGGAACTGATATTTTCCCCCTTGCTATCCATTCAAAAACATTGTAAGATACATTTTAATAAATAGAACAAGTGGAGGGCATTAAAAAAGAGACACTATTCTCCTGGAAGATGAATTTTATCCCAGTTTTGTGGAATCAAGTAGACTAAGACCCAAACGCAAGAGGTTTCCTCAAAAGGTCTAAGCATAGTGGAGGTTAAACCTTCCTTTAATTTGAATTGTCGCATTGTTGATTCACCCTTTGTACATTAGTTTGTTGCATTTAAAGCTCGAATTTGAAATGTGAACACATAAATCATTCCCCATCCATGAGATTTTAATCAGGATTGTATATATCTAGATCCATGCCTCATGTTATAACAGTAAAAAGTCCATGAATACATAAAACAGCTGTAAGATAAGACAAGAGTGTTTAGTAAACCCAGGGGCGTCTCAGTGCACTGTAAGGGATACCTGTCACTGCCACTGTAGTCAAGGGCCTAGAAAGAAGGCCCGACTCGGACACCCCAGTTAGCTTGACCTCATAGCCAATGCCGGTGATGAGGCCCCAAACGTCCAGGTGACTCTGGTTTCCTGGCACAGTGAATTCCTGAGGCTCCAACAGCCAGCCTGAATCTGTAACCACTATGTGAAAGTGGCTAAAACCACCACCAGAGGGGGATAAGTCCTCCTGCTGCAGCAGGTACTGCTTCACTTCCCAGGACACTCTGAAACCGTAGGGGGTTACGTTGGATATGGTCAAGTTTTCCACTTTAGGTAAAGGAGCTGGGAAGGAAAGGGATTGGTTGGAGCGGATACAACATTTCATTAAGGGAGTATGATGTATGCAGTGGTTGCAGAAGCAAAAATACAGCCTGTTCTTCCAAGTGTCTATCTAACGAGTGAGGTTTCAAGATACATTTAAAGTGTAATATCTCCAGTAACCATAGGTCAGCAATACGCTAAAAGCAAATGTGACATGCATCCATAAATTTAATTTTAAATACATATCACATACATAATGACTGCCCAGGTGTGAGTATATGCTGTGATAATAGTTCAAGGTTGCTTAGTTAGGTATTTCTTCCTGTTTCAGTCTTTAAAAGTGATATAAGTAAATTATGCATTACCTGTGAGGGCATGAACATACACAGAGGGAGTGCGATGCCCATGAGAAATACCGTATACCTCGATATCATAACCTGTGTCATCCATCAGGTTAGGGATAGTAATGTTGCGGGCTCCACCAGGTAACCTGAACTCCAGGGTATCAGATTGCTGCTCGGAGTCACTGACCTGGATGATAAAGCCATCAAAGTAGCCAGACAATGTATTCCAATGCAAGCTCAGGTAATGGGGGCTAGCAGAAGTGACAACTATTGACCCCAACAGTGGGACTTCCTCTAAACAAGAAGAAGAATATGGCTTTTTGAGTTACTTGATCCTGCGCACACAGTGTCAAATATATGCAGTGCTACTGTGATACCTGTTGTAGCTACAGCCAGAAGTGGCTTTGTGTTTTGTCTGCCACCTTCAGTGGCATAAAGCTTTATGTTGTAGCTTGTGTTGGCTTTCAGCCCGGTCATTATGGTAGAGCGAACATCACCTGGCAGAGTGCGCCCCATCGCCTGCGAGGGCAAAGCAGACTCTCTGACTTCGACTATAAATTTATCAAATTCCTTCTCTCCTGTTCGCCATGACAGAGAGAATCTGTCTGAGGTAATGTTTGAAACAGCTAGCTTGGACAGAACAGGCTCCTCAGCTATAAGGGAGAAAAAAAATATAGTATAAATTCAAAAAATTTAAAAGAATGTAATTCAATGTCTAAGAAAACTACTCAACTACTTAAGCTACTAGTATACTTATTTAATCAGAACACAAACAAACTTTGGAAAATAGTTTCTCAGTTTACCATTATTGTCAATACACTCAAGAAAAAACTAAGCACACATAATGATTCAGTCTTTTGTTTAACTACCTGTACTTCTCAAAATTTGAAGAAGCTGCTTTAATATGGAGGTCTTCAATCTAGAAACATTGCTTTACTGTAGATTCAGTTCACTGAGAATTGCTGGTATTCTAAATTGCATGGCACTCTTCGTATTCCTCATGTTTCAGTATATTTAAGGTCTCGATATTGACAAAACCATTACAACATCTTATTATCCTTTCTCAACTATCCCTTTGAAAATATACAGAATACCTTTGGATGATTGTTTTGTTGATGACCTGGTTTATCCCAGGCTATATTTGCAAGGCAAACAGTCTTACGTTTAAACTGAAAAAAAGTTTGTGATTCCATTAAATAACTACTGGGTGTTTAAGCCTTTTGATTGCCAAATAAGCCCAAATGATGACCATTTCATCAACATTGTTGACAGTTATTGGGAGGTAAACATCCCTATTTAAGACAACTATATCCAAAGAAGGTTGTTACAGAGTACTTGTGATTTACTGAGATGCTAATGTAGAATTCTTGACCACCTTCAGAGTGAATAGGTTCTCTCTTGGCAGAGGTATATAATCCAGGTCCAGAAAATTAAAACCTTGTTTCCTTCCTCTGGTACACTTAAACAGATGAATAGCACATCACTGATCACTACATATTCATTGGATATCTGTTATCAGATAAAGTGGAAGACAGTAAGCATGAGTACTGAAATCTGAGATGGAGTCTTAGGACTTTAGTAATTTCTTTGATGACTGCATGGTTTTATATTGGGGTGGAATTGGTGGGACTTCCAGTTCTTGAATGTTTGAAAACTCCTTAATGTAATTTTTTACAATTAAATAATTATGTTTCAGGTAAATCTTTTTTATTGGTCAAATTATTTAACCTTATAACCACTCCGATATTGATGGACTGCAGCAGTTACCTTTTTTAAGAGTATTGTTGGTCTCTTTTTATCCTTAAGTTACTAATGTAAGCTCCCGAATGCTAAACTACCTAAATATTGTACGTAGATAGAGGTAGTCATACTTAAAGTGTTGATGACACAATATTAACATTTTTTAGCTTTTTTTTGTAGACCAAAACATTAAAGGGCGCCTGCATTAAAAAATCTTTTATCAAAAAACCTCTGCCATTCAGAGGACTCTAGTGCTGCTTAGTTACTGAGGGAGAAACCTGGAATTACATACACCAGAAAAACAACTGAGTGCCTTCATGTTAGGACGCAGCTTTTTGCTTCATCCCCCATTAGGATGGTATCAGTAATTTTTTTTATTTTAAGTTCCCTAAGGATCCTGAACTGCTTTCAAGTAGGTAAAGCAGGTTACACGAAATTGGGAGAAGTTGGAGTACTCTACAGTGTTTCTTCTTTGTTTGGAACACTTTCAGAATGATGCTTTTTTTTTTTTTTCCCTCATTGAAAGAGTCACTTCGTTGTTTAGTGAAAGACTACCGTGCACAGCTGCCAACAGACATACCTAAGGCTAGCCCTCCAGGGCAGACAGAGAATTTTGCGTTTGAGTGTAGTGTTTAAGCCAACCATGGATGGATTGTTATAAAGAACCTCCCAATGTCACTCCCAGCGCTTTTACTTCCAGCTTCATATCTGGACTGAGATAATGAGGTAAGAGCAATTCTAAAAAATAACAAGTACATTTAAATCGGATATTAAATCATATATTGCTGCTGTTTTAGTTGATGAACTAAAGCTAATTGTTATTAGCTTCTGTAACACCAAAGTAGTTGTTTCTAAGCTAACTGTTGATAGCATCCTATGGAAATAAAGTGGTGCTGTGTTCACATTGTTTTTGGGCTGGAAACAGGCAGATCTGACCACCTTGGCATTAAGGAATGAGTGGAGTTGCCAGCTATTAAGAATATAGTAGATAATTTCTTGTAACAGTGGTGGAGGATTTATTTAAAAATCATGATCATATAAATTATATATACTACTTTATAGATATAAACTAATAACTGGTTATACTGCCTGTCCCAGTGGCTTAGCAGTTGTGTTTCCACGCTGTGTGTTTACTACCAGGACTGCTGGGGTCATATTAGCAGTGAGCCTCCGGCTCAGAGTCTGACTCTGTCGGCTAGAGGCTGTCTCTGGATGGTTCTGACCTGTAAGGTGTGATGCTTTAAACACTAGATGTTCTTGAACAATAATCAGTGTTTCCATCCATTTCCATTATAGAATGCTGAGCTAGCTCCAACAATGTTCTTCTACTGACATCACCTCACAGAGTTCGGTTTTTTGATGGCTAATAATCAGAGTGCTGCCAAAGGCCACTAAATGTAGGATGATGCATGATTTTAATGCAAAATCATATGGAATCAATATCACGTTATCAACACTTTAAAGATAACCGAATGTATTAAATGTCAACTTTCCCTACTTAAAGAAAGCAGCGAGGGTGTACTTAGTTTTCTCATTGCTGTTTTGACAGTTATGGAAACTTTGTTTTCCTAAAGATTTTTAGCATTTCAGCCCTAATTTGCAAACTTTCTGTAATATTTAAAAGTACATTAAATAAAAATACCTGTTGATGCAACAGTACTGACAGCTCCTGTCCGAGATCCCCTGTAGGTCCCATAGAGATAGGCTATGTAATCAGTGCTAGGCCTGAGCCCTGTGACATCTTGGGATGTTACATTATGAGATATATTATACTCCATTAGCTCCATGAGCCAGTCTGAATCAATTATCTCCAGGACAAAACCATCCAGCTGCCTTTCAGTGTTGTTCCAGTGGATCGTAAAGCTTTCAGATGTTAAGTTTGAGACAAACAGTTTGCCAACAACTGGTTGAATAACTAAATAAAGAAACCACAGTTAGAAATGTGTCAGTCATTCTGCAGAACAAATGTGTGAGACTTTCATCTGCTGAGGTGTTATTTGCAAGTGCTATTGCTGACTTATTGTTAAAAGAAAAAAAAGATGTATAGGAAATCAACCATAAAAAAATACCTGAACATGTGAGCAGCTAAATAAAAGTTTAAATACATGCACATATCTAAACAGATGCTTACATCCTGCATCAGCAAGTAAACTCCAGCCTGAACTGAACATAAAATACACATATTAACTGGTTTGAAAAAGGATTAATACCAACAAGCGTCAATTAAAATTGCTTCCATTGCTGAAAACTTTTGTCCAAAAGGTAGATCAAATTAATTGTTTATAATACTGTAAATGTAATTAAGAATGGAGGCATTCATGCCCAAGGAACACTACTTGATCATGCAGTTCATCATTTATATTGTGGAAATGTTGTTGCAACATGCAGAACCAATGTTTTAGCTTTTACACATATCTATATTTCACATGCAGTAGTGCACACATATAATTTAGTGCAAACATGCACCTGATGTAAAACAAGGTGGCAGCATTTGGTTAACCTCTTTAGCTTTTTACCTTGATTATAGAAAG
Source organism: Jordanella pulchra (assembly GCA_034780135.1). NCBI lineage: Eukaryota > Metazoa > Chordata > Actinopteri > Cyprinodontiformes > Cyprinodontidae > Jordanella > Jordanella pulchra. The sequence goes on from JAUZNJ010063716.1 coordinate 22,957, forward strand.
AAGATTTAATCATTTGTCACCTAGTGGTTCAAAAGGAAATGAGGATATTTACTTTGACGTTCTGGAAACGTAACTATTTCACTTTCACTTCCACAAACTCAGAGTTCAGATGAGACCAGTACACGCAAATGCTGTGAGCGGCAGAGCATATGGGGAAATGATCGCTCAAGGTTAATCAATGACATACTGAATGAAGGTTGATGGATGGAATGAAATGGTCACGGTGTCAGGATAAAATGAGTGGGGGAGGTGGAGTTACTGGTTTTGCTTTTGCAATCACTGCAGCACATCAGCGACAGACCTGACCACAATGCAAGGATGGTAGAGGAAAGGGGCTTCATGCACTTTGGTAACTGTAGTGGGAGTAAGGACAAATGTTTTCTCTGTTCGATGATGTGGTTTGAATGCCCAGTGGCCTTTCCTTCTCTTAATAAAACGGAAACAGTGGTTTGACGGTAAAACATGTAATACCGGTTAGGATGCAGCAGTTCAATGCACTGAGGCCTTGGTGTCACAAAATTACCCCAAAACATATACCAGGTTATTACGATGGACTTGCTTCATGCAGCCAAGGCTTCACTCTTCAGTGTGAGTTGGACATACAAGTTGCAGTGCACATTTTGGATGCTTGACAAATGCTGACTGCAGTAGAAAGAATATATTGAAAAATTAACTACAACACTGCAAGTTACAGGTACCTGTTGTGGCTTCACTGTAAAGGGGTTCTAGGAACGAATCCTGATGTGTCCCATACAAGCCAACCATGTAGCGGGTATTAGGACTTAGTCCGGTGATGAGCAGGCTTGTAGCATCCCCAGATAGAGTGAGATTTTGTGCCTCTGCTAGATTGTCCATGTTTGTTACCTCAATGACAAAACTGTCAAAGTCCCCCACTGTAGGGTTCCAGGATGCTGTGAAGCTGTCCCATGTAATGTCAGAAATGACCAGGTTCCCTAGTGTTGGCTCCAAACCCGCTGGTAGATAGACAAATCAAACTGGGATCAGTTAGGTTGTAAGCAAGATGGTTCTTTCTTTCTTTTTTCAGGTCCCATTCTAAAGATAGGTAAGCGCCTACAGTTACATGGAAAAAATTACGACCACCATTACATATTGGACTTTTCCACTAAAAATGTTCACATTTCAATGTGATTTTTTATAAAAGAATGGGATTCATTTAAAATTAAACAATAAAAATAGCCCTGTTTAACCCATAAAGCTAAATATATAAATAAGAATAAGGACCTTTAGTGAACAGCTCCTATGTCTAACAGTCTGACATTGTTCTGAGGAAGATTTATTTCATTTCTCACCTTCATTTGTGAGATGTTTAAGCTATAGCGACATGTTAGTTACATGTATATCTCACCCAACAGCATCTCTATGAGTTAAATTTGGGTTTCTGTAAATTGTGTATTTTCAGCACTATAGCAACGTGAAGAGCAACAATGCGATAGAAGCATGTGGGGCGAGGCTATTTCTTATTTCTTCTTATGGTAAAATGATACATTTTACCACTGAATATTAATGATGAATTAACACTTCTCAGTGGAAAAAAGAGCACCTGCATGGTAGGAGATGAGACATGGCTTCTATTTGTGACTGGCATTAAGTAAGCCCTTACGTCATCCAACAGCTTGAAAAACAGCATTCCTGCATTGAAGATATATCTCTAGTGTTTTAATTCATGACATATTTTTTAAAATGTTCAAAAGATTGTTTCTCTCTCAATTTCCTGTCACTGCCCCCAACCCACCCTTCTCACCACAATGACTGCAGACATTATTACAGGCAAATTGCAAATCACTTTCAAGTGTGCTAAAAATAAATTCAGGTAGTGCAAACACATTCCATTTGACATTTGATAAATCACATTGCTGGTCGTATTAACAGTTGCATAACCTCCTCCCATTGTTGTACAATCAGCATATAATCTGCATTTAATAAAGGCAAACACACTAAATTGATTGAACATGCCAATCTGCTTGAAAATTAGCTTTGTTCATTGAAATTTAAGACTTGTGCAAACTCAAGTTCACAAAAGATGATGCACTTAATCCTGTATTAGATCCCCTATTGTGCAGGTGTGCATGTGTGGCAAGGCACACAACAGAGGGACTAGACGAGATTCAATCCCCTGATATAAGTCATGCAGTGATGGCCAGTCAGCTAAAGGGACATCCCAACACACATTATCAGTTGTAATTATCGGGACAGGACCCCACGCTGTCACACATGTTTAGACCAAAATTTGAAAGCTCCTACAGAAGGTTTTGTAATAAATACCTAAAAAATTCAGTGTTTAATCATAAAAATCAGCAAATTCCAATCTGATCAGGTATTTGTTTTGTTTTTTTGCTATTTTCCTTTTTTAAACTTTAAACATCTTTTCAACATCATAGACTAAAAGATATGAGTCAGAGGCTTAGAGGAGCCTAAGGCTTTACCTCAAAATCAAGTAATTTTTACTTTTTAAAAAATCTTATAACAATATTAAACACCACTTTTATTTATAATAGTTTGAAAATATTGTTGAAACAATACATTTAAGAAATAAATCTAAAGCGACGATCTGACATTCTAGATAATTCATATAACTATTATAATTTATTACATGTTAATTTTAAGTAGGACTTCTAAAATTAGATTTCATACTGATATTTTATCACCAAACTTAAAATTTTTAGATTATTAGTCTGTTATTAAGTCATGGGAGTTTATTTTTAATTGCTTAAGTGGATTTAATTCAGTCATTAGAAATATCTAAAGTATTTTGTGTTCAATTTTTATTATTCTAAGGCAATTTAGCATTTCTACAGTTTGAAGTTATGGGTTTTAATCTGAAATTTTAAATTATATTTTTCACTTTGAATACTGGTCAGTATTTATTCAATGATAAGAAAAGAAAAGCATGTCAAATGGAAAGATGAACCATCTGTGGAAGGAAAACAACACATCATACAGTATGATCTCCTGAAATAACAAAAAAATAGGATGAAGATGGTGGGCTGGAATGATGCTGATGAGAAGAGATTGGTGTACCTGTTGTAGTAAAAACTCTGAGTGGTAAAGATTGCTTCCGTTCCAACATCCCATGCAGTGTTATTTCATAGAGAGTAGAGGGCAACAAACCCTCTATCTTGGCCTTCCTTAAACCTCCAGGTAATGTGGTCACATGGGGCTGTGCTGCAGCAGCTGATGGAGCAACAAGCTCCACCAAAAAGCTGTCAAACACTTCATCGGGGGCTGACCACACCAGGCTCACACTTGTGGCGGTAACATTGACCGCAAGGTTGCTTAGAAGTTCCATGCCAGAGCTTTCAGGCTCGGCCCCGGAGATCATCTCCTCGTTATCAGAGGGCGCTTCACTGCTAACATCGTAGCCACGTTTAAGGTTCTCTTCCTCCTGAGCTGAGATTGTTGGTGCTTCTTTGATGCTTAGGGCAAGCACATCTGGAGGTGCTACAGTGAATAAAGACTGGTTAAATGGTGAATTTCCTACTAGATTGAAAGTAAAAGTGGGTTAAGATAAAACAACTATAATAAACAATGCTGCTCAGATGCTGTGATTAAAATTTTAGCCATTAATGACACTTGAGTCAGTGGCATTAACGCCTTGAAGGCACTGAGTAGCCCAACGCAGTGGAAGTACACAGCTGTCTTCATCTAGTGGAGCCATGCACAACTAGTTTGGTTCCTGCTCCTTCAAACAAAGACTAAAAGGGGTGAGTTTGATGGATGACATGTGAGTGACATTTGCTGTCTTTTCTTCTGACTGCAAGAGAAGGCAGTTTGTGATGGGAAGAAGAGATTAATCAAGTACTAGAAAGCATAGTGAAGTGGAAAAGTATTCACACCCCTTGAACTCTTTCGAATTTTGTCAGATTGCAGCAACAAATTTCAGCTGATGGTGGGATTCTAAATCCTGTTCTATTTATAGAGCCACACACAGTACCCCTAAAAATCTATAGAGCTAAATAAAAGGTTTATTCTAGAATTTTCTGCTGCAATTTCATTACAGCTACTAGCCTGTTTAGATGTATCTGTCACATATCTAGAGAAAACTAATTGGAGGTGGGTAGAGTGCCAAAAAAATTGTACTCTTGTAAAAGGGACACTATTTTAACACTACCTTTTACTCAAGGTACACTAACAACCAGTGTTGTATAAAGTACTGAAATCTCAGAGTCAAGTAAAAGTATAGGTACCGCTCCAAAATATGACTTTGGTAAA
>JAUZNJ010063726.1:0-27185 GCA_034780135.1 Jordanella pulchra
TGTGTACATTAGTAAAAACCTTTGCCTACTATAATACCTGCTGTTGCTTTTCGATAAACTTTAATGAGTACACGGTTAAGATGGGCTAAATAGTAGATATGAAACCGTGAGTTCATAAACAGATTAAAAGTTTTTTATGAAGAACGCGTCTAAACTCTGCCATGTCTGTGCAAATGGATTCAATCGTTTTATTTTGTGCTCTATACACTCCCTACCAGTTGGGGGCAGCACTGCACCATCCTGCCGTGACACAGTTGCTGTGTACTGACCATAGAGCTGACAATTTAAAGCTATCTTAAGCTAAATTTGCTAAGAAATAACACTATGTAAAGGTGTGGTATCATTATTTTTGTATGATAGGTTTTAGAAAAAAATCAACCATGTTCTAAGATGTAAACTTCAATCGGTGCCGCGATGCTTGTTTTGATTTCTTCAAATTAACCCACACTGAGTTAGCTACCCGAGCTAATGAAGACATAATCGTTGAATTGAAGTTTATCTACAGAATGGCGGGTTCATCGCCTCTGTCCGGGGTCAATGTGGTTTTGGTTATGGCCTATGGCAGCTTGGTGAGTTTTGTTACTGTTTCTAGTGAACACGTAATAAGGATCTGTGTAATACTGTTTTACTGTAAAGCCCTGTCTGGCTTTCTTTGCAGGTGTTTGTGCTGTTGTTTATCTTCGTCAAAAGGCAAATCGTGCGTTTTGCAATGAGATCCCGCCGTGGTCCCCACGTACCCATTGGCCACAATGCACCGAAGGTATGAGGACCCTTCAATACGATCTTGTATCTCCAAGTTTAATCAGTAGCTTATTGGGTTGTATTTCACACATGGATCAATTGACAGGGTTTGAAGGAAAACATCGACTCCAAGCTCACCAAGGTCCAGGAGATCCGATTTGAACCTCGGCTTCTATCACAAGATGATGAAAGACTCAGGCTGGGATCACAGATGTGTAAGTCACATTTCTGTGTCCCCTTTCCCGTAACTTCTCAAGTGTATGTCATTTCATTTCGCTAATATAACAAACCATCTCTCTGACTCCTAGGTTGCTACAACTATCTATACCGAATGAAAGCCCTGGATGCCATCCGTGACTCAGGTTAGTTTTATCATTTAGTTTCTGTTGGTTTCTAAAATTAAAATCATAATTTGAACTCCAGCCAGTCAGTTCTTTCTTTCTTTTTGAAAAAAAATAATACTGTATAAAAAAAAAATCTTATTTTTGAATATTTGGGAAATGAATCATTAGCCATCAATATCAGTTTTAGAAACAACATCATTCTAGATTTTCCTCTAAACACGTTGAATCTTTCACTAAATCATCTTTTCTCAACTCACTAAACCCTATATTTAGAGATATCTTTTGTATTGTACAGCCTAGCAAATGTCTAAGTATGTCTTGGGAGGTATGTCACTGAGCAGCTGTATAGATTGTAAAAATGTAAATGTCTGGTGCTTGGTATTGAAAAGGGTGTCGAGGATGAAATGTTTTCCTGGGTACTGATAACGAGTTTGAAATGTTAGTATTGTTACGACCCAAGAGGCCTTTATTCATTCATAAACCAATAGATGACATTTTCAGTGTAGAATCATACTGATTTAAATTCCAAACCTGCTGCCTAACATTGGAGTGAAATACAAAACTATACGAATGCAATATTTTAATTTCTTACATTGGTTCAAACCTTTGGTTTTTTCCTGCTCAGGAATTCCCATGCAGGAGATAAGCGGCACTCCCAGTGCATTCACTGGGCGCAGTTTCAGGAACTGGCTGGTGGAGCTGCGCAATTCCCACTCCTTGATTAAGAGCAGCCGGAGCGCGCTCATCGACCGCCTACTCGAAGGATACGACAGCGCCCGCCATGGAACTGGGGTCGGTAAAGGCGTTGTTTTTTTTTAACCCCTCTTGCTTCTAACAGAGATTTAGCTTCACTAACTTTTTTCTCTTTGTGTTTCAGGTGTTTGGTGAGGCAGAGTTTATGGAATACCAACAAGCTCTTGACGAACTGGTGGATGTGTAAGTGCAGCCAAGCCGTTCTACATGTAAAAGCTATGTTTGGATAATGTTGACAGGGATCTGAGAAGCTTCTAAGAAAAATATACAACTAATAAAACATGGTTTTGATCTTTTATTTCCAATTATCTTTTCTCATCAGTTAAATTTAAATCAGATTATGCAGCTTTTTAAACTCGCCTGTGTATTTACCCTGCTTACTTACAGGCTTCCCTTTGACATCTAAATTCAGTCATCAAATGTTTTAATCATAACCATAATTTAAGGCTTTCATTAATTGAATAGGTTTTTAAAAGCCAATAAATTACACAAACAAGCAACTTTAATGAGTTTTAAAGACAAGACTGTTTGTGTATGTTTTCAGATTTTCTTCAGCTCACACAATTTTATTTTTTTTTTATCTCTGGCTTGATTCTGACTACAATTAAAATAATTTCCTGGATTTATTACATTTTTTGCTTTCTGTACTAAGGCAGCTATTATATTTTTAATAAGAAGGAGATCTGGATGATTCCAGAAACGGATCATAAACCTGCTTTATCCATTTGTAGCTATCCACATGTAAGACATAATTCCAGGTAAATTGATTTATTAAGTATTCTCAAAACGTTTACTCAGGGCATTTTTCAATACAAACAGGTTCAACTTAGTGAAAAAACACCTACATAATCCAGTCACTTCAGTTAAACAGAAAAATTAATTCAAGTACAAATAATGTTTCCCATTGGTAAAATGTTTGCAAATAAGATTGGTTTTTTTGGGTCAATAACTTTTCAATCCTTCAAACTAAGCAAGAATGTGACAGCAGTTGAAAGGAAAGACTTCCAACAGAAAGTCACAGACACACTGGTCCTTGATTAGGTTTTATTGTTAAAAAGGAAGAGTTGATAGAAACTTTAGCTAATTTTGTCTTTATGAGAGAAAAACAAAAGAAAACAAAACTTCGGAGCCAGTGGTAAATCTGTGAAATGTCAAACCTTAGAACGCTGCCTTACACGTTAAAGCGGCAGCATTAAGCTACGGGACAATGTATGGAAGGAGGAAGGAAGAGAACTACCTCCAACTCTTACAAGTTTACCAAAGATCTGCAGCTAAATGATTGAAACTGGAGCACAAGTGGGTGTTTCAGCAGAGCAGTGATATATCAAAAATGCATCATAACTAGAGTTAGATTTAAGTAAGCATGAAAACAAGCTTTAAACGGAACTTTCCCAGTATTATTTAACCAGTATTAAAGGGCTGTATGTTTATATGGTAGCCTGTATGTATTGTTTTTATTCAGTATTAGGAAAAAAAAAACCAAACAAAAAAAATACAATAATCGATTTTCCTATAAAAATCTGTTACATTGTCAAATTTTTCATCTACTTTGAAAAAACAAAATCTAAAAAAACAGTTTAAATCATTAAAAGACTAAAATTGAATGAACGTATCTGATCAGAGCTCCAGTTTAACTGATGCTAACAGGGACGTTCATCAGGTTGACGGTGTGATTCCTCTTTTCTTCCCCTCCAGTGTGAAGGCCTACTCCAGCAGCACCAGTCTGGACCAGCAGCATCAGTGTGCAGCTAAAGACCTAACGGGCTCCCCGGTCCGCGGCACTCCTTCCACCATCCAGGTCACCTACCTGCCCTCCACGGGTCAGCGCAGCAAGAGGCCCAAACATTTCCTGGAGCTTAAAAGCTTCAAAGACAACTACAACACACTGGAGAGCACCCTGTGAAACCCCGACTGGTGGAAATCTGTGACAGACTGACTGTGTTTTTTGGTAGTGCTTTGAAGTTGTAAACAAAGTCTGCGAGTTGATCAGACTTTATGTGCACATACTTCAGAAGTGGTTTTCAGCTGTACTTTTGGACCTAATGAATTCTCTTAAGAGGAAAAAGATGCTCAACACTATAGATTTCTTTTTAAATAAGTTATTTTATTTAATGTCTCTTCAAAATTCCAATTGTAAATACATTTTTATCATGTATTTGTAAAATATTTAATGTGTTACTTACTCTGAGTTGTATTTGTATATGATTAAGGTGAACAAAATGGTATTATCAATTCTGAGCTGTTCTTCTGTTCTGTGCCACTAGGGGGCAATATAACACTATGAACCTTTTGAGAACAAAAGCTTCAATGCCACATTCAGTTAATTCAGCATCTTTTATTTAGGTTTAAATAAGAGTGGAGGAAAATCTACAACAAAATGTTACACTCTGGAGGAATCTATCTACAGTGTTTACATAAAAAAACAACAAAGTATTAACATCAAGATGCTGGATGATCCAAACTATACAGAACAATGTTAAATAAGCTTCATTAAATACACTTTAAGCAGGAGATAAACCTGGACACAAAGCATGTTGAAGCACTTTTACAGATTGGAAAAGAAATAATGTAACAATTGGAATATAAATCCAACATAACACAACTTTTATAACAATACTTTTTTCTTCACTTTAATATCATAGAGGAAAAACATGCTGGCAGTAACAAAGTCTGAACAGTTGACTGATATTTTTCTTTTTAGACAAATGTCATTTGGTAAATGAAAAACCCTCTGTACTATGGTTATAATTCAACCTTTGGTTTACTAAAAGCTTAGCTGCTTATTCTGCACAAGCGATGGCATGAAGAATTAGAACTGTTGCTACTAAATCCTGCAGGCAGAAACAAACTGCACAGACTCGTGCCTGTGTGTAACATCCAAGAAATCAGATCATTTAATGGCCTTTGAGGAGTTAATCCCGTTACTTTATTTTTTATTTAACATGCAACCAAAATCCTAAGTGTAACAGCCAAAAAGGTAACAATAAGATAACTTAGAAATAAGCTTTCTTAAACGAGAGTTTCCTATTAATACAGATCTACTATATATAAATATTTATACATATTAATAGAGGATAAGTAAAAACATTTACATATCTGTTTTAGATCATTTCTTGGGACATTGCTCAAGATTTGGTCTCGATGACTTTGATGAAAGGCAGGACCTTGTTGGTCGGGGATGTTGGAATCAAAGGTTTGCTGCAAAAACATGACCAGAGTTACTAACGCAGATCAGATAAGCTTGAAACAGTGGTAGAACTGGTAACTGGGAGGCACTTCCTCACCTGTAAACAATTTCCGGCTTGTTTGCAGAGGACATTTCCGGAGGCTCCTGTCCCATCTTGAGGTGATTCATGTGGTCTTGCAGTTCCTTGTTCTATAAGCAGAAAATAGAAGCATTAGCTTTCTCGTACTTTGTGCAATGATGCAGATAAAGGTAGATTGTTCTTATTAGTATTTTAAGGTACTACTCATTAAAAAATTTACAAGAGCCTTAATTTAGTTTCACGAGCCAAAAAAAACGATTAGAATAGATTGACTGGATTAGTTGACAAAAAGCATAAATGGAGGCCAGTCTTTATTGACATGAAGAAGCTCCACCCAGCTTCCAATCAATTTGGATGCACTTCCCTGAAGCATTGCCACCACATGTGGGAGCCATCACCATGATTCATTATAGAGGCTGTTTTTATGGTTATTTGCGGAGTCCCATGAGTCTTAAAATGTACAAGTAGGTTAAATAAAATTTGGTTTAGGACTCATGTGATTTAAGAACGCGAATTGTTCAGTGTGTTCCCAACATGAAGTGCATGGCTCCTCTATGACAGATCTGATCAATGCTCACCGTTTCCAGCCTTTAATCAAAGTGAGTCGCCATAGGTTGAAGGTGCCGGACTTTTCATATTTTGAAATGATGGGTAGACCCCTGAAATGTTTAAACCCTTAGATATTTAATAACCTAACCTTGCATCAAATCTCTCCACATCTCAAACTTTTTAGGTAGACATATGATTAATAACAAATGTGATATATTTACTGAGTTGGTGTAATTTGGAGGAGTGAAGGAGGCTAAACAGGACTGCACATGCAATCCATTACATAAAACCACAGTTTTGTTGTTATAATGCTAATCTAAATGTAAATGAGTAGTTTTTAGAAGGACTTGTGTAAAAAGAGGCTTCAGAGTTGCAGTGTTGGCTACTTTTTTTGACTATGAGGTTGCTGACCTCAGCTTCTAGGAAAGAGATCCTTTCCTCCAGATCCCTGATGACGTGATCCCTCTCTTGGAGTATCGTCCGCGACTGCTGCAGCTGTGATATCAGCCAAAGTAAACACAGACAAAAACACAAATCACTTCTGTGTTGTTGTTTTTTTTTTATTTTAGCAACAGCACACTTCAATTTCCTGTTTCCTTCTTCATGTAAACTTGTTGAATACCTGTTCGATCATGTGACGGAGCTTCCTCTGCTGACTCTTCAGCATGTCATCAAGGTGGTGAATTTTTTCCTTTAGTACAGCCACCTGATTATTGAGCTCTGTGCACCTGTGGACAGGATCAAAACTGGCAAGATATAAAACTAGAACTGCCTACAGGTTTTGTCTGACCAAACCTGATTGTATTGAAGTCATTACCTGATACCATGAAATGACATTTATCTCCTACCTTTGCTCCTTCTCTGCTCCTTCCACTCGATTTTCTTTTAGCTGAAGCAGCTTCGCCTCCCCTGCCTCCATCTTTTCTTTGAGAAAGCTGCTCTCCATCCTCATTTTCTCCAGCAGCCTCTGCAGCTCCTCCACCTGTTGGCCTTTTTCCTCCGACTGCAGCTCCACTGCCTGCAGACGCACAGACTGCTCAGCCAGGCGGATGCGGCACTCGTTCGACTCGGCCTAGAAGACAAAGCGCAGAAGGGAAAATTCTTTCAGGACCTTTTGTGATACAAGGCGTCTAAAGATAAAATTTTCGTTTGCACTGACGTCGACATTAGATTATAGCTGCACTGATGAATAATGTCTTTAATTTTTCAGTGTATACATTTTATAAAATGTTAACAGTTTTTTTGTCAGTTATTGCTTGCCCTGCAGCATAAAATTTAAAGACAATACAATTTCTTTTAAAAGTCAACACCTCAGCATCTAAACTTGGTTTTATTAATCTTTAAATAAATTAGGTTAATACAACCTTCTGATTTTTAAACCTACATTTGTTTACCATATTGCTTTCTATTGAAATGTCTTTAAGTCTTCCATTAGACTCATAAGATGTTGAGAACGAAAGGAAAGGTGTACAAGGCCAAAGGTGAAAGACATGAAGATGTTCAGGTTCCCTTTACAGATGACAAGGATGGATCGGATCAGGGACGGGTACATCAGAGGGACATAAAGCCGAAGACACCAGATGGAGATGATTTGGAGAGGTGCAGAGGAAGGATAAAATAATGAGGCTGCAACTTTAAGGCAGGAGGCTGAGAGGAAGACCAAAGAGTGGAGGAAATTTACCAGGGGAGCCAGGAATGAGGCCAAGTGCATTTTCCATGGGTACACAGAGCAAAACAAGAATGGGACATAAAACACATGGTTAAAAGCATTAAGTAAGCCACAAACCCATATTTTCAGACGCCACGTTGAAGAGACGAAAACTGAAGCTTTAAAGTGGCTGTTACTTCTAAATATCTGTCAAGTAAACTATAAAGGTGAAATTGGAAATCCAATAGGGATGAATCAGTGACGGTCTCTTCTGTCAGCGTCTATCATCATAAAAAATTGATTAAGTACTACGCTGCAAAACTGATCCTAATAAGTTACATTTCCTTAAAATAAATGTATTTTAATGTAACCCAAGCAGGTAAATTAGATGATCTGACAAAGAAACGAGTATTTTTTGTTGTTATTAAAACAGAGTTTCCTACTTTAATATTGATAATAATGGAGTTTTTTATGGAGTTTTTTTAAATTTTAACAAAAAATCATCTTATTCAATTATCAATTTGTGTTATTTAACTGCTTAAATCAAGGGAAACTAAACTTAATTTAAGAAAAAAATAATTTTTGAAGAGTTTCCTTTCGCTACAGGGGCCAGGATCTGTTCTATAGGGGCACTGGCCCCTGTGGGCCCTTCTCTATAACCGCCCATGGTTGAAGAGAACATGAAGGTAGTTGGTGAAACAGAAGATGAGGTTAGATTGAGAAAGATGACTCGTAGTGGCTTCCGCACTCTTTTCTCTCAAACCCTCTGAAACTCTTCTGATCCCAACAGGAAGTTCACCCTCCTCAGTCAGGACAGCAGGAATCGAAATGTCTGTTTTAAATCAGCCAAACCTTTAAACTGCAAAATAATATTGTTTTAATCATGCTTTTTTAGACATTTAAAGTTGAAAAAAAATGTAGTCTTCATATTTTAATCCAAAACAGCGTTGTATTTTAAAATGGTTTCTTACAGAAAGCCTCAACAGATATGCATAGTTACCAGTTTTAGTTTAATTCATTTTTTTTAATTTAATTGATTTTTTTTCCCATGATCTGAACCTCTCAGTCCTGTTTAAATAGATATAAAAAAATCCCTAATTCTAAATATGTTATTAGGCAGAATTTAGTGCTTAAACTAAATGTTCCTTCTTTGATTAGGTTTTATATGTTACCAATATTTAAAGGTTAAACCTTGATTTTAAATCCAGATTTTACTGTCTAGTTTTAAATAAAGACCCAAACTGAAACCAAAGCTTCCAATCAAAACAAAGGAGAAGATAATTCAATAAAAACCACGAGAATGAAAATAAATCACGGGGGAACAAACTGCTGATCCGTTTTTCCACTCATGAGTGTGAGTCATGTCCTAATGGGTTCTAGTCTAAGATCCACTAAAAGCTAATGGACTGCCTTTACGAAGGCATCTCAGGATGTCTATGATGGATCCGTTTCACTTTCTGCTGATAGTTATTTCAATGCCTCCTTACCTGAAAACAATTTACAGGACATTTAAAGCTGATATCAACCATTAGTTGTTGATTTAAAGTTTCCCATAAAGCTCCCAGCCACATTTCTAGTTATGGCTGCAGTTTATATGTTAGAGTCCTGATCAGATTTATTGGTACCCCAGAGACAGAAGTCCAAAAACATTTTGTATTACTCAGGTATTAACACACAAGGAGGGGTGGGGAACAATCTAAACTTTAATATAAGATGTAATCAGAGTGGTGGAAAAAAAATCTCATATTAAAAGACAAATATTTTCATTAACCTTGAATAATACTCCTACTGTCAATGTTTGCTACATCAAGATAAATACTGATTCCCTCCTTTAATATTTTTTAAGCTTGGGAAACTGAGACCATCATGGAGATTATTTCGCTTTAGTTTTTTGTCCTTAAGCTTTTAATGAATCCAAGTTTTCACTTTACTGTCAGAGTTTACCAGATCTTTGTTTAAAATCTCACAGTTCATGATGTGATGCACTTTAAATTTTTCATAATGAACCAAATTCCACAGTTCCAGTGATAGGTCCAGTAGTGTTTAGAGAACAACATGTTTCTGCTTGTGATGGAAAGAGAGAAGAAACACTCCTTAACAGCTGACTGCTGTGTAGATAGTATTTAACTTAAGTTGTCCTATTGAAATAGACTCACAGTTTTAATACGCTAGATCAAATGCACAATTGCTGCTGCCTTTTAACTGGAGACGGTGGGACCTCATGATGTCATTCTTTACTGTAATGCTTGGAGATGTGTCTCCACCTCCTTGCTGTGGCCAGTGGGCCTCTGTGCCACATGATATTTACACCCCAGAGAAACAGAAAGTTACAGATCACTATATAGAGGTTAGTAGAAGATTTTTTTTAACAATAAGGAGTTAAAGTAAATAACAAGGAGTTAAACAAAGTAAGTATTTTTTACCAGCATAAAATATAACTATTACTTATTTACATGTATTTGACAAGAGATTTTCGAAGATTTTAGTTATATTTGTGCAACAATGATAAAAAAAAAATTTGTCTCCTGAGGTTTAATTAAGTAAATACACTCAAATTAAAGGTTGAATTTTCAAAAGAATTTCCAGTGCGAGACTATGTTACTGCAATGACAGATCGGCTTATTTCAATACTTTTTACAACTTTTCCATCAAAGTTAAACTCTCACTACTACAGGGTTACATATGAAAATGTAAAAGCTACACATTGGGCCGATACTAAAGTTAAGAACAGCTCTGAGTCTGACTGCATTTATCACAATAAACCCCTGATTCCTTCATCACTAAAACTATTCCTAAAGTCTTTAGTTTTCTGCATCCAACATTTGATCAGAGCAGCTTGTAGATAGTGAAAAATGTATTATATTAATTCGTTTTTTTATGGCTGCCCAAGTTCCCTAATTTTCTTCTCCAGTTAGATCTCGGTAACAACAAATGAAGTACAAATAAATGATGAGTCAGTCCTTAGAGGAAATGGTCTCACATGTCCCGCATGCTGCTGCTAACAAAGCACTGAGAGTGAAGATAGAAAAAAAAAACTATAAAGCAGATAAATCTGTGCCACAAAAAATGTATTCAAGTCTGGACAGATGCTTTAAAAAAAAAAAAAAATCAATGAAAGGTGGAGCTTCACAGAATGAGCAATGAACTCCAAAGATAATATGAATGTTTAACAGTTAAAGCAACATGAAAGCACTAGAGGGATGAGTCATAGCAGGCGTGCAGAAACCACACTGACCTCCAGTTTGTCCTGCTCCTCCTGGTGCTGCTTCTCCATCTCCTTCAGCTGTGCATATAGACGCCTGGTCACCTCTCTGAGCTTGGCGCTGTCCTCCTGATTGTCCTCGAGCTGTGGGAGCAGGGCGACGCAGAGCGATTAGGTCTAATCTTACAAAGCAACTCGAGCCTGAGGGGACAATAGGCCCCAACAAGTAGATAAAACAGGGCTAGCCTTAGGAAACAGCCTAAATGTATTATATCTCTATAGTTTGTTTCTTTAAAAAGGAGGGCAATGTAAATCGACCCAGACTTACACTGTACACCCAACACACCCACACACCTTCAGATAATGGTGCAGATCTTACAATAGGCAGAGTTTTATATTTAAGTTAGATAAGTTCACCTGAATGTCCAGAGAGACATTATTGTTGTTGTTGGTGATCGGCGGCTGACTGTTGACTCTGATGCTGTTTGCTGGAACCTGAACAAACAAAAGCAGCGACCAGATAAGAAGGTTGGTTTTTATAAAGAGAAAGTTAAACCAAGGTCAACTTTTTCTTTTTCCAATGAGCATTCCATAGGCCTCCTGCCTACATTAAATGCAACTGTTTCCTGCTTAATTTGAAGGCTTTACTTTATCCGTCCCATCTTTCCAGCTTTACTCCCAAATTTTATAGCATAATCCGGCGCCGTCTACAATTAGTAAAGCTGCCATCGTGGAGAAAAAGCAGGACTTCAGTCTATAAAAACATCCTTTAATCATTAGATTTAATCTCTGAAAAAGAAAAATAAAGTATATAATGTGTACGTGTGTGATGACAAAAATGTTTAAAAGCATACTAGAGAAACCGAAAGCCTCATTATTGGAAAAATACTAGGAATTTATTAAATAAGATCAGATGATATCGTTAAAGGATTCAAAGAATCTAGGGAGTTCTTGGTATAAACAATGTTAAAGCTGAAAATCGATGCTGAATGGTAATAATCTGCAGACCCAGAGGCAGCAGAGAGCTGCAAACAAACATGAACTTAGGAACTTCGCATGAAATGAAAAAACTGCTCTCACGGAAAGATACAAACAAAAAAGACAGAAGCAGCTTTAGAATCACTGCTGCTACTTTTTTTTTTCTCTGGATCAAAGATGTGACAAGATGGACTCATTAAAACCATTTTATGTCTTCTGTATTAAAGAAGTCAGCTTTTCTGCATGTCTAACAGGAAACATTAGATCCACATGAGCATCTGTAAAGCCTTACATGAGACACACAATGCCAAATCACATTCTGCACATATCACAACACCGTGGCTCTGCAGTAAATGGCTCCAGATGCTATGCTGCCTCTCCTGAAGCTCAACTGGAAGGCTTCTCAACTCAGGAAAAACAATTAATAAAACTGGAAAATGCTGGAAGAGTTTTCATAATGAATGCATTAAAAGTTAAACATTTAAAGCTCCAAGAGCCCATCGGTTTATATTTCCTCACTGTGCAGAGTTTTATAGAACAAAAAATACTAAACCAGTAAAAAAACAACTCAAAGCTACAATAAATGTCATTATGGTCCACTTATTCTGTTTGTAAAATCTTGCTTTTTTAGTTTCATTCTAAGTTCTTCATTCTTAATGCATTTCTGTATGTGCTGCATATTTCTACCAGTTTTCCCCCAAACACAGAGATGTATAGCTGTAAAACAGCTGATCCTTCAGATAGAAGGAGATTTAAAAGCAGATTGATCATATGCTGACATGCTGCCATGTGTAAAGTAAACTGTACCTATTTTAAGCATTGGAAAACATAGAAATTACCTTATTGAAGTTGCTGTTTTGTCTGGCAGCCATCTGCTCTCTGAGAGACTTCAGGCAGTACCGCACCTACAAATAGAAAGAAAATATTTTAAAAATGTTTCCTAAGAACACCCACAAATATGTATTTCACTAATGTTCTGTACAAGTAATTAAATGTTAATGTAGCTGTAGATAAAGTTTCGAGGAGAACAGCTCAGCTCTGACCTCCTGAATGTGGGACACTTCGTCCGTCAGCATCCTGACACTCTGTGTCGTTTTCTGTCGAGGTTTAAGGAAGACCTTAAACCATAAAACACAGCAGTGAGAAAGGGATCGGAAAAGTACGACATCAACTTTAATCCAGCTGAACCAGTACACATACCTTAAAAACTTCTACCTTTTCTACTGTGGGAGTGATGAGCTCAGCTCTTTGTTTCTGATTGCTGGGTTTCTGTGGCAGCACAACGGCTATGCTGCTCTCCTACACTCCGTGGTGGAAAAAAAGGAGGCAAATTAGCCCATCTGATCTCCGCCTTCCTTGTCTCAGTAAACAAACAGGAAAAAGCTTGTTTGTACCTTACTGCTTTCCCTCTGTGAGATATTTCCTGCCTGCTCCTGATCCTGTGAGGGCAGTCTGAGCGACGTGCAAAGCTCCTGAAATGAAAGGTAAGACGATATGAGGAATTTGTGAAGCGTTGGTGGGGACTGTGAAGGAAGAAAAGCTTTATGAAGTGAAAGAAGAGGAGCTCTAAATGAAAGTGGAAGGCGGAGCAGAGAGACAGGGGGCGTTTTTTTTAAGTCACAAAACTTCCCCCATCACTGTGGATTCCCTCCTATCGCACAGCGAATCTTGGCAACCCACAATGAGGAGCCTTTTCCACTCAGTTCTTTGTGGTCAGCTCTGCCCACTGGAGAAAATAAATTAAGCAGTCTTGTGCAGCAGGGGCTAAAAATACAAAACACTGTAAAACCCCCAGCTTAGTCGCTCTTCACTCAGCTTTGTCACCTTGGCAACAACAAATAACCACAAAAATGTTTGTCTAATGCAATGTGCTTCATTTTTTTACAGAAAATGTCTACAGACTACCAGTTGTATCTTTTACCAGCAAGATGTTGATTTGAGTACTTTTGGTTTAATCAAGGGTCCAAATCAGTTAGATTTCATGAAGGGTCAAATGGAAAGAAGTACAAACAAAAAGTGGATATAGGATATAATACAAAGGTTTAAGAGAATTGTAACAATAACCATGCATGAAATTTTAACATAGCTATTTAAAATCAATCTTTATATTGAAAAAAACAACAACAATTCATCCGTATGAAATAAGTATTTCTATGTCATAAAGATTCTCTAGAGTTTCACTGGTGACCAAACTTTACCAGTTAACACTAGAAAGAGGAGATGGTGAGATTTCAATTATGCTTATTCATCTACCTAACCTTGATAGCATATGTGCAATGTGTGCTTCCAAGTGCAAACGTGTGTGAATGCTGGATCTTGTAAATGTCAGCAGCAACTTTTGAAGACACAGTCATAAAAAAATAAGATAAATCAATCAAAGACCCGGAGGTGAAACCTCAGTAAACAGCCATCTGTTTAATGATCACGTGTGTCCATTAAACTGCTTTTTTTTAAAGCATTGAGAACAAATTGTGTCTGTCTGAACGGTTTCTGTAACTAAAGTGTCACATGATTACATTTAAAAGCTTTTCTTTATTAACTAGTCTATATTTCTACAGAAAACATCCACAGCTTTTTATGCCTGAATGAGCAACAAATGCAGGTGAAATATGCTGGACTGAAAAAGACTATAAACATTTTATATTGTGAAGGTATATTTAAAAGATTTAAATTTGTATTTCTATTTGTATTGTTTTCAATCTGTAATTTAACTTTTTGCCTTTTCATATATGGTTATATGACTTTCTTATATTCTCTTTAGCCATATACTGTAACTACCATTTTTCCCAGCATGCACCAGTGGGTTTGTGTGGGAGTAAAAATGTTTTGTTATTTCCTTATTTCATTTCAGTGGAAGCACTCTGTATACCATTCCAGTATACAGAGATTTTCTTTCATTTTCTATAAGAGGCATCCTTCTCGAATGCCTCGTATAGAAGGTCTAATGTGAAAGTCTAAAATGAAAGCTACTTAATCATCAACCATAAAGAGAGATGCAGTTTGTTTGATTTTGAAAATTGAAAAGAGAAGTTTAAACGTGATTATACATGCATCATTTAAAGAAAGGTTAAACAGCTTTTTGACGTGACATGTAAATGATGTCATTTTAAATCCTTAAACAAGCCCGACCCTTCGGTTCCCTCTGAAAGCAAACAAATACTTCCTTTCATACATAATCTTAGACCTACTGAATAAATAAAGTATGAAGTCTAAATCTGTGCTTGATTTAGTGATTTAGGTCGTAGTTGTCATTTTCCGTTTATCCAGGGTTGCGATGACAGCAGCCTATGCAGAGACTCCTAGACTCAGTTACCTCCTCTGGTTCTGCTTTAAAATTACTGAAAATTAAAATTTAGCCTAAATATGAATGAGTTAGACTAAAAAAAAATATTAAGCGATTTTAAGGCTTAGAACAAATATTTTCTGTTGCTGCTTTTTGTTAATGGTGTTAAATGAACTGAGAGGCAACGCCTAAAGCTAAAGTGTTACACAAATCAGCCGACAACAAGGAATTATTTCAATAAAAATAGGTTACAGAGTAACACAGCTGTGTTTTAATTTGTTATAATCTAATAAAATAAGTTATAAAAAATGAGTTTCTTTTTACATCAACTATTGAATGTTGTGATTGTGCTATCATCCGTGTCTGGCTTTGATAACACAAACAGAAGAGGTGAATCCTTCCCAGCATATTATGCACCATCACATTTCTGCTATTTACTGTCCAAGCAGCTGTCAAATGCAACCATTTAAGCAGCAGAAAATATTTTTCACACACTGCTGCAGATGTAATCTATACGAGGTCACTCAGTGAACCTCCCTGTAACATATTACTGTGAAAGTGACACCTGAGTGGCTTTGGAAAGCAACACTCAGCTTTGCTGCAACTCTACGTTAACAGCCTATTAACGATCTACATGGATTATTGAGAATGACATCATAGCTGAAACATTTTAAACAGTTGGGAAGATATTTTTCAAGCTGTTACGACCATGTATGACAAACAAATATTCAACCACTCCCCTTTTCCTGTGAATTACCACAATCTGTATCTTACTTCCTGCTAATACCAGGGAAGAGCAATTAGGAATCTTATTTGTGTTATTTCGTCAAACAGCCATAGGAAAGCCTGTAACGACAAAGAGTCATGAAACAGGAAATGTTGTTTCTGTAAAACATCTACGGTGTTAACCCATTAACTAAAAAAGTTCAGATTTTATTAAGTCCTCCACACTTCCTTGCAGCTCTGTTAAAAATTCATGATTTTCCTTTTATCATACACATTCTCATCCTGCTATATGGACCATGTGTTGACTCCCATTGACCTCCAATGTTTTGAAGTCATTTTTGACACTTGCCTAAAACTAACCCTAAACCTAACCATTACCAGGGCATACCTACCTCCTACCCTAACACCTAACTCCATGAGCACCTTAGCCTTATACCTAACTGCTAAAATGCCTCGTGAGGAGCAGCCAAAATGTCCACAATTTGTAAAAGTGTCCTAACTCCAAAGGTTAAAAACAGGTCCTCATTGTTATTCTAAAACAGTAGCACACCCACCCACGCACACAAAATGAGACATCACCCCATTTGTCCCATTTGTTCTTCAAAACAGGAAATAGAGGAGAGCTTACAGTTCCTTGAAGACAGAAGTTTACTGACCCTCATAGATCAGGAAATTGTTAAAGGGACAGGGGCACTAACTAAGGATGGACAATGATGTCTCTCGCAGACTTGTAACTTTTTCTTTCTTCTGTCCTGCACTTGTTACCTTTATTACCTGCTTGAACTTGTTATCTGTATAAAAGACGACTGTCGACAGCCTCAAACAGTCAGACCTTACACACCCAAAGAACTGTTGTAGGACCCCAGGAAGAAAATTGTAGACCTACACCAGGTCAGGAAGAGTTAATCTACAAGAGGCAAACATGTTGGTGGGAATAGATCAACTGTGGGAGCAATTGGAAGAAAATGAAAGGCATAAAAGACCATTGATAATCTCATTCGACTCGGGTCCCAACATAAGATCTCATCCCTTAGGGTCAAAGGAGTGGAGTGGCTCCGTAAAAAGCATTTCTAGATCCAGTTTTTGTAATAAAATTTTAGTGTCAGTGAGTGTTTCAAAGTTGATGCTCTGCGTTCTTTTCTTAGTCTGTGATTCCTATGGTAAACACAAACATTTTATAATAACAACAAAAATGACTTAGTCTTTCATAATGACTCAAACCACGTCTGAATCAAGACAGAACGGTTGACCAGGACGTTTCATTCCTTCGCTGATGGTAAAAACTTTCGGAGTGCCAATAAGAGCATATTGCTAATATAGCAAAGAACAACTCATTTGCATCATCTACTTGTTTTTTTTTTTGTTTAAGATTAGAGATAGATGCACTTTACAGGATTTTTTTCACACCTGGAGAGCCACCAAAGGCTGTAAATCACTTGAACACAAGCAGATGTAGCAGTTTAACATGTGAGAACACTTTGTTTTGAACTTCAGCTGCCTGTTCTCTGCTTTGCATTGTGACACAAAGACTAAATAGCTTTGCTTGAATGTCAGGTATTTGCGTATAATGGTGTTACTTGAAAACCATCATCGCTGACATTCTGACAGGTGGGGCGGGAATTATTTCAGTTCTAAAGCAGCGCCGGCTAAAACCCCTCAAGGGCTTCTCTGCCTTTAAGACACTGAGCTGATCCAGGGACAGACACACCCAGGGAGGTGATTAGAGTGCAAAGGAACAGAGTAATCCACACCTCGCTGCACATCAGCCTTCCTTACATATGTGCAATGAAGGGTGTTTGTACAAGCACTGAATATGTTTTATCAACAAAACATCACATGGGGAATTATAAGAACATCTCTAATTTTTTTCATGAAAAAAAGTAAATTGTGTGTTTTAAAACTTTATGCATGCATGCATAAAAATGTAAGGTTTAGAGAAGCTAAGGTTAAAAACTAAACTGGGCAAAGGCCAGTTTAATACTGTGTAGACTTCAAAGGGAACTATACAGATATTTTCGGGATCTTGTGAGTTCACAAATACCGCGATAGCAAGGTAATTAAAAATTACAAAGTATGTCTAAACCACAACAAAGAAACCACAGACTATGAGAACATTGCAGAGCATCAACAATTAATAACAACATGATTGCTAAAATCTGAAAAAAATCATAAAAAGCTTTACAAGCAAAGTTAAACCACATTAAAAGCAAAATGGAGGTTCTGCAATATGCCTGAAAAAATGTATCAAGATATAAATATTTTATATTAGTTGATATTAATAATTATTGGTCAGTATTATTTTAAACAGTTATAAAATAAAAAGCCCATCTTTAAACTGCTACCCTAAACTTATTCAAACATAAACTTTATCCTTCCAAAAGAGATCAGCCTTGGAACCAACTCTGATTAGATGGGCTGTAGGAGGTTGAGAGGCTAAATCCTTTCCTCTGCCTACATCCCCCAGAAATTCAAGTGGTTCTGAGTTGGACATTATTGGACTAAAGAAACGTTTTCTCAGACATGGTTTATAATAATGTTGATTGGCTGTATACCCAGACAGATTGACACTGATTTATTGTCCATCTATATGCAGAATTTGTTGAAATTTACTCATGTGTAGAAAAACGTGTGCATAAATATAAATGTCAGAAAATGTAAATAAATTCACAAGTGAAGCCTTCAGACGATCAGTTTTTGTTTTAACAACTGCAGGACCTTTAAAAAGCATTCAGAGTTGAGGGAGACATTCCTTCAAATGTTATTCCATATAGTATTGCCACAAAAGTGCCAAATACAAATATCTGCCACATTTTTCAGATATAAGTAGAAGTAAAAAGCAACAAGAACCATTTTCTTCTACTCCACAATTTACTGTTTTGGTCTTTCATGTAAAACCTTGATCACATACCTTTAGGATTGCGGCTTTAAGGGGTGTTATTACTTTTACATGGCACCAGTGACATGCATCTCCTTTGTTTGTATAACATAACAGAAGAATGCTCTAAAAAAATATCGCTTACATATGGTTACAGCTTTGCTACATCCTCTCATTATACAGCAGGTCTTCCCTTCGAGTCATGGGCAAGCACAGACTCAGATCTCAAGCAAACATAATAAGTTCCAGGCTTTTAAGTATCTGTTCTATGCATTAATGTGCAAATCTACATCTGCTTTCACCTTTTGGGCCTGTCCATGCAGCTCAGGGAACATTTGATTTCAATTTCTGTGATTCTCTTCACCTTTAAGAACAGAACAAACCTCCAATAGACTCAGGCTGTTTTCTGCATGAAGGTACATGTTTGCTTAAAATCATTTCTCAAGGCAGGATAGAACCTCCAGGTTAATTAAATTTAAAGAAAACAGCTTAGTTGATAACATCTGCCCCACTGGCTCAAATATTTTTCATAAGGGATGATTGATTTTCTCTTCACGCTTCAGAACAACAGTGATTTGAAACTTTTTCAAAGAGAATCATAATGGAGTTATGAAATGTTATTGATTTATTATTGTGTAAATATTCTAACATGTAAAGAAAATAAGAGACAATAATGTAGAAAAAACTCTTGCACAAATTTGCAAAGCAAAAAGGCTAACATTGCAATAGCACCCAGCATTTTATCCTCAGTCGGAAACTTTAACTTCTTTGATTTTCAGAGTACTTTTTCTTTGCAAGAACCAGTATACAGCGTATCTATGCACTGTTTTCTCATAAAGCTGCATTCAGTAATATTTATTTAAAATATACAGATAAAGATAGAAAGCTGCAAAGGCAGTAAATACTCAGATTAGGCCTTTCAGCTGAGCAGTAATGAGCTCTGCAGGGGAGTCTGTTCTCATTCTCCGTTGTCCTGCTTTCAGCATTCCAGACACAAGAAGGAGGATAAGTGCTTCACAGATTCTAACTTGTTTTTTTTCTACTACCAGTAATTAGGAAAACCATCCAGAATTCACAACATGGAGAACAAATGCAAATAAAATCCGTTCACGTCATTCCCTGTTTTGAATTTACAATTGTACACTAGAGGTACCCAAGATCCTGACTTTCTTCTAGAAACATCTCAAGACTTATTTCTTTAACCTACTCTGCTGCTAATGCAGAAATTAACTTTGGGGGAAATAAATCACTGTAATTCAATAAATCAGATTTCTTTAACCTGGACTTTAAATATAATTTATTTATGCAGCTTCAATAGGCACTAATTTCTCACTGCAGTCTGTAATTTAGTCTGATAAAATCTCTACTTGGCAAATTATATCAAGAAGAGAAGCAGTTTTTATAGACTTTTGGATAAACAAGAATAAATATATTTCTTCTTTCTTCTCTTAATTGTAGGCAAACTAGGAAAATTGTACAAACACTGACTCGGTAGCACAGAGTTTCTGCTTAATATGCCCTGTTTCTTCATTTTAGTTGATAATGAGAGAATTAAAGACTGAAATGACATCTCTGCTCTTTGTGTCTAAAATGTGTGACATTGGTTTCAAATGACCTTTAACATGAATTACAGTAGTGGATGTGTCAGATTTCATACTCTCTGTATTTTTTTAAGCCTAAAACCTTTTTATCTTCATAAAACAAAATAAAACTGCATTGATAATCCAGCTGTTTTTCTTGGAAATATTTACAGTCGCAAAACATGGACAACACATCCCCTGAAAAAATATTGTTGAATCGACAAACAAGACGCTACATGTGGTTAAAACATGATAGATGAGATGATGTCCGGATAAAGATTTGAAAAAGTTTTTAAAAGATAGTTGGGGTAGAAGAAATGGGCTAAGCCTTCCTTTTTTTGATTATTTAAAATCTGGAGAAGGCCTGTGATTAAAAAAAGTCTAATTCTCAACATATTTTATTTAAAGCTAATAAGGATTAGAACTGGTAAACTTTGAAATGCAATAAATGTATATATAGACACCTGATGTGAGGAGGGAGTGGTGTGGCAACTAAAGAAGTACAATGAATAAGTCTTATTAAGGTAATATGTTGGTTAACAACCTCTTTATTTATTGAACAGCTGACTGCAGATTCCACTGGAGCAGATAGTCCATCTATCCTACCAGATATTTATACATGTTTTGCTCAAGTTAATGTATAAAAAATGAAACATTGATTACAAATTATAAGCACTAAGATCATGTTTTATGTTTTGTGTAACTACAGTGAAATATAGTTATAACTCAAACTAAGGCAGCTAAATCATTTCTTACCATGCTTACTGTTACCATGACAATGTTTAATCTAAAGAAATATAGGCACCATTTCAGCTCAGCACCGGTTTGAGGTAAATTAGCTTCAAATGATAAAAAAAAAAATGCACCCAACAGGCAGAAATATAGTTAGATTCCAGACATTGTTGGGAAGTGAAACTCATAGATGTGACTTTCTTAACTCATGTTTATAGACTAATATAAACATCAAAGGTTTCCTGTGTGTCTGGACCACTAGATAATTATACCATCAGTGTCTCCTTATGTAATGACAGGAGCATCCAGTTCCAGCGTTTAGGCTACACTGGTCTGTATTACAGCTACTCACCTATTACAAGATGAGCTCAGTTAACAGATCAACACTTCATAAAAGAGTCATCAACACAAAGGCATCAATCTATGCACGACACTAATAATTTGCAGGGACAGACGGCAGCATCACCGGCGTTCACAGACGTGTGTAAGGTCCATCCATCACAAAAATGGAGGTTTTATTACCGAGCAACATGGCTACACATGTTGCAAATGGGTGGAGAATTCAAAGGGCTTGAAACACCTTCACATCACCGATAACCACCACTAATAAATTCCTTTTCACCCCACAGATAAATGGGTGAAATCATTTTGAAAAAACAAATACTTTACAATCTGTAACTGAGAGGTAACTCTTTAGAAATAGCTCAGCCTGGATACAGCTATAAAACTCAAGACAAATCTAGAAAAAGGTAACATACCCTCAGACAATGAAATCTATAATCTATGAAATACTTAGATCTTATAAAGAACCACAATCATATCTACCTGAGCAGACGAGGCAGTCTGAGACTTTTCCCAGCCTGATGGGATCCGGACCGTCTGTATCTTTGTGACTAAGAGGGTGGGAAGTCTCGGCTGCCTTGCCTTACAAGGCTGGGTGAGGCACCGCCAGCAGCCCAACCCTTTTCCCTGCAGACTGTTCTCCAGTCAGGGAGCTAAAGTGCCAATCCACGCAAGCTCATTCTACTGGAGTTAGCCTCCCCTGCAGGACTCTGATGACACATGCACAATGGAAAGAACAGGGAGAAACATTCCCACTGAAAGAATCATAAACAGCCCAGGAGAGAAATGTTAGGTTATGCTTCATATAAACAGGAAAATCTTAATAGTGCTGTATAAATTCACAATAAAACTAGAGCACAGTTTTATTATTCAAGTGATGCTGTCCACATCAGTGAAAGTAAATAAGTTATTTAATCACTATACAAGCAAACCTCCAGGAATTCCTGAGTTACTGAGGGGATGAAAACTACAGAAGGTCAAGGCCCTCGTTTATCTGCCACATGGTGACATTGGTAGGTAGCAGCACTCTGAGGAATGTGTCATGCTGGTTACATAAAGCAGATTAATGAAGTTTCTTTACATAACAGTTACTAGCTTGGTTACTGTTTGTAAAGTACACAAAACTGTACGAACAAAAGACGAAGACTGAACACACCAAATACGTTCATGTTTGTTGGTGCTTCTGTGATTCCTATGCACATTTAATCTGACAACACCTAGTGGTGGTGTTTTATGGGTCTTATTGGACAAAACGTAAAGATTCTATTTTTAATTAGTAAGAAGATTTACATAAGATCAAAAATATATAAATATCAGAAGATGTTAAATAAAATAAGAACTAGTTTTGTTTGTCAACAAAAGAAATTGCTGCTCAAAAGATTCTTTTGTTTTTCCAAGAAAAAACATGATGGTAAAATTAAAATAAACCTTAACCTGCTAGGGTTATGAATCATTTCAGAACTGTATGCCTGGTGGAAATAAATTATTGAAACAGTCAATAACTGTTTAATGAAACTGGAAACCTAACTAAAAGTTTTTTAAATTATCCCCGAGAGTTAATTAACCAGGAGAGGAGACACAAATGTCTTACAGCATCAAGAGGGCCTGAACACTTAGGTTTATGTGGAATAACCACATTTTCTGAAAACATCCAGAATAAAGCTAAGATTTATTTAAAAAAAATAGATTTACGAGTTTTTAGAAAATAATTTTAAAATCATCAAATAGTCAAAGCACAGCTGATTGTTTTACTTTGTTGATACATCTCAAAACCTTTCATTGTTCTTTGAGTGTTGGAAAGAGATGTTATCTTGTTACCTAAAGCAGACTAGGAATATATTAAAAGGCCAATGTCAGTCTGTGTGTGCCTTTCTTTTTATACAGCTGTTCATTAAATACATTTTTTTTTTCGTTTCTGCATTACTTACACATATTTGTAGTTATAACTGTAATCTCCTTGGGATGTGAACAGTGCAAACATGCCATTAAAGGATGTTTGTGGCACACAGAAGAAGGCCTTTAGTTTGATCTCGCTGCTGTGAAAATATAAATACACAGCATAGTTGACAGTAAACAGATCAAAATCCAGCTAAGCTATTCTAATTGCATCCTTGCATGGAAAATCACAGGTCTTTCTATGCATGTTCCCACAGTATCAGAGAAGATGCTTTATGATTGCTCTTATATGGTAGACTGTACCCAAACGTTGCTAGTCCAAATTATGAAATGACGGCATATCCTCCTCTTAGTTAAATACTCAGAATTATCTATCTCGTTGCATCATGAACTATCAGAGCCCAACATATTAAACATGGACTTAAAGCTGCCAAATGACGAATACATTTTGTGTTTAAGGAGGCCTTCTCTTCCTGCGCTGAGTCTATATAAACAGATCGTCTGTTCAGTCATGTCTCTAAGATCTCTTTGGCACGCAGCATCATGACAGGATATAATGCAATCAGGTTTTCTTGTAACTTTACAACATGTTGCGAAATGTCTAATCTTTATTATGTTTTTTAAGTTGTGTCACTGGATTCTCACATGAACGTTTTAGTACTTATGATTATTGCTGTTCCAAAAAAAAAAAAAATATGTTTACCAATCTGATGAGGGCATATCCTTTTAACTACAGGCCTAGCAGGTCTTGACACATTCTTACCGAGTTAGACAATCTTGACGTGAGATCTAAAAATGTCAAGTCAATTGTTTTTCACAAAAGATTGACTTAATGATGTTCTGCAGGGTTGGAAACAATAAAAGCTGTTTTTCATCAATAAATAACACCCTTGGGGTGTTCTTTGTCCTTTGGACTTGTTTAAATGCACCGGCTTATATGTATTTATCAGCTAAAAGTGGGAGAAACATTTGTTTTGTCTGGATTCCATTGAAGTTTCCACAAAAAGTCACAAATAGAGGAAAGTGCAAAACATGTATTAGGTAGCAGGTCAGTTCACTGTGCTCAAGATGTTGAATGTTCTAAATGAATTTGTGTTTTTTCTTTTTTTACCACTTAAAAGAGTTTTTATTAGATCTGAAGTACTATATTAATCTACTGCCATCACTTCAAAAATTGCATTCATTTCAAGATTCAAAAAAAGTTTAGCTTTTCAAAAAGTTTGTACCCATTGTTGAATGTAAATGTTTGGAACGAATTGCTGCTAAAGGCTTAGGCTGCTGGAGGACATGAGGGTCATTTTTCATCATTCTGCTTCATTCTGTCTCTCTTCTCCCATTCTGATTCTTTTTTTTTTAGTTCAGCTCCGAATTTTAGGTTCTATGTGCATTTTCTCATAACAGCAGCTTCATCTGGTCCTTTCCTGATTGGCCGTAGCACCATCCTGGAGAGAAATATCGGCTTGGCTTCTATCATTAACACCGTTGTTTATAGATGACAGAGTGGGCTAGTTTTCTTGTGTTTAGTGTTGTTTTTCTTATAGCTATGGGCTCATCTTTTACTGTGGCTAATTGTATGTGCTTTCTTTTATCCCTTTGACATGAAAACTTGCTCAGAACTAATCTGCTTAATTGTTTTTTTTTTCCTAGACAAAGCCTCCTCTTAAGCTATGTTAGTGTTATCTTTATAATATAGAAAGCATTCATGGATCCTTAGATAGAAAATTTTTAACCAGTCTGACTGTATGATCTAATTGTATTGCTTCTGTAAAGTGACTTTAGCTTAATTGTATACCCTATCTTCTTTCCAAGCACCGGCTTCCCGCACAGCCTGAAAAAAATACTTAAACTTCAGACACTTCTAAACTATTTTGGAACCCCGAGAATAATATTCTTTAACAAAAGGATCAAATATTCTTGATTTAAAGGACCCCATAAAAACAGTTTCATCTAAGACTACCTGATGATATGAAGCAGAAATGTTCAAATAAAACGCTTCATGTCTTTTAAAAAAGCAGATCAGAATAGAAACATTGATATGAATCTGGAAAGGTCCAGATTTGTTCCTCGAATGTGTTACCTAGCAAAGATTTTCCGTGATGTAATTTTATGAGGGATGAATTTTGCATTTCCAGAAATTCTCAGGTAATTTGCATATACCGAGTCAGCTTTGTTGGTATAGGTAAGGTAAATGGATATCATGTTTTAACAAGTCTCTTCCAGCTTTATAAGGACAGGCTACTCCCTAAAAAATGTTAGATAATGTCTTTATCTGTTTTTGAAAGGACATGGAAGCAGGAAAAATAAAAGCCAGAAACATTTAAAAGATCTTCTACTTTATATCTGATATACAACACACTTTATTTTCCTAGCTGCGTTTTTTTTTCCCTGTTTAAACTTTCTTTGACAGATTTGGATTTTACCTGAAGCCATATTCAACCTAGAACTATGACATTAAAAGGCTTTAGGTACCTTGTTTCATAGTTGTGTTAATGAGGAGTAATGTAGACAGATGGTGGGAATGCCTAATGGACATTTACATGACAGTAAGGTGATCAGGGTGAAACTTTATAGTGTGGTTTCTGAACTTTTCAGTAAACAAAATTTTAGGAACAGAGGCTAAAGACATATTTAACCATTTTAAAGTATTATAACATGTACAGTGCTTTGGAAAAATATGTGCATCTTTCAAGATCTTTGTTTTTTTTTTGTCAAATTTCAGTGCTTGAGATCGTTAATTCACCTTTTAATCTGATGAGTGGTTGTGTCATCCTTGGTAACGACAGTTGCCATCAAACTTTAAAACATGAAAGGCTTGTTTTAGAAACTACCCAAGGAACTAAATTAAATTCAAGTCTAGACTCTAACTAGGTCACTCTAAAATCTCAATTATGTTTGATATTTAGAGTTTGACCTGTTGATGAGCTTTGATAACTGCCCTGCAGCATATTCCAATAATTTACTTTGATTGTGGCATGATATACTGCTTATTTTTTTTTAAACCCTACATCTTGTTGAGAGACAGGTTCTAAGCTAACTATTTTATCTATACATATAGCAGTAATTGTGCTTAGTGTGGTAAAATAGAGCCAAAAAAAATATGCCAATACCGGCAATAAATTCACAATTTAGCTGGTTTGGTTAGCTTGTTTTCTTTTATTGATAAAAGCATCTTTTGAAAATGGTATTCTGTATATCCTGTGGCTATCTCTGTCTGTGAATCTAAAGCAGTTAGTTGTGACACAGACATGTCCTCTACAAGCTAAGAGTTTTTCAAAATATTCTGGTTTTAGAGGGTCATCAGATGACCCTGCAGTTATTGTTTTCTAAACCAAAGTTTGAGAACTAAGCTCCTCCGTATAAACTGACATTGGAGTATTAGAGGCTTGTCAAGTCATCTTTAAATGACTGGTGTTCAAATGTCTGATGGAGATGAACTTTCTCTGACTTGTAGGCTCCATCCCAAGAGTCAGCATGTAATAGGCTTTTTAAATAATAATAAAAAAAGATTTTATTGGCTGCTGCAGATCCCTTTTCTGTCTTAAGACATTAGTGGCTGATGAGAAAAAAATACAGTGGCCAACAGGTGAAAACATTCAACGGTGATAGCGGAAGCAAAGTGCAAACACGAGTGAAGCAAACTCCAAAACACACAAAAACAAAAAAAACAAAAATCAAAAACAAAAGACACCTCCAAAAAACTGTGATCAATGAAAATTGAAAGAAGCAAAAGGATAAAGGAAAAAATGATCAAAAACAGCCACAAACAAAAGAAAGTCAGTAAAAATCACTTCACAAAATGGAGATACACCAGACCACTAGGGGTAGTCTGTCATCGAGTCATATGCAACCCGACCATCAGGGACCGGGTCGGGGGGTAACAGTCTCAGCAGAGACTCCCAGACTTCCCTCTCCCCAGACACCTCCTCCAGCTCTGCTGGAGGGAGCTCAAGGTGCTCCCAGGCCAGCCGAGAGACATGGTACCTCCAATGTGTACAATAGGGCTCTTCCTGGTGGGACGTGCCTGGAACACCTCCAGAGGGAGGCTTCCAGGGGGCTTCCGAAAAAGATGTCCAAGCCTCCTTAGCTGACTCCTTTCAACGTGAAGGAGAAGCGGCTCTGCTGCGAGGCTTTCGAGAGTTCCTCACCCTATCTCTAAGTAAGTGCCCAGCCACCCTTATTTTGGACCAAATAAATTTGCGGACCAAACTCCTGCTCCACTTGTAAATAGACCGGATAGCCTGTTTTAATGGAGGAGCTAACAGCTTCATTT